>APFE031403979.1:972-17979 GCA_000404065.3 Pinus taeda
CCACGCCATGTTGGACAAGTAAATCATGCATTTTTACCTTCCAGATCTCAAAATTATTCTTGCCATTAAATTTCTCAATTTCAAACCAGGCACTTTGAGTTTTCACCATTTTGTATCAAAAAGCACAATAATCTCCAATGCCAACGTTTAAATACTAGCAATTTAAAAAAAATTGCCTATGCCTTTAAAAAAAAAAATATCTACCGTTTGCACTTCACACAAAAAAAATTCTGCCTATGCCTTTGTTTTTACACAACAAAAAAAAAAATTGCTGTGAATTACAATACAAAAGACCACCGCCAAAATAAACAATTCCCTGCTTCTGGCTCAACAAATCTGCAATATGCGCAATTATTTGTAAACTTGTACAAATAAAAAACCTACATATAAACCTGCGCAATTATCTTTAACCATCAAATATTTCGATTTTGGATTTCCGTTCATACTTAGATGGTTGATTTAACATGGCGCCATTCAATGTTCAACGTTACTTCGTTGAATTTGGTGCCTGGGCATTTGTGCAGAAAACGCAAGATTCACCGTTTGACAATGAAACATGCGTAGGGCGTTGATATTACAGAACCTTTCCCTGTGCTTTCAATCTAACGATCAAGCATGCAAAGCACAACAATTTCAATGACTCTTCTACGGTGTCCGAAATGAGAGGCATAGAAATCAGAAATTTATTAATAATACCAACAGCCTTTTCCAACGAAATCTAAAGAAATCCTCTGATGACCAAACAATTGTATAACTAATAATAATGTAAAACAAAACATTTGTTACATCGAATTTATGTTGTCCCAATCAATATTCCAGCGCTTTTTATTTTGTGAAATGAATTTATTGCAAACTCTCGGTTCTGATCATTGCAAACTTTCGGTTATGAACAACTTTCATTGTTTGATGGCATTCGGGAAAATGAAAAATGCGCAGGGGCAATTCAGTTGCGGTAAACTTCTATATATGGGCGCATACAGTCAACATTTGAATATTTGTTTATATGAAATTCTATACCTGGGCGCTTGTTAAGACACAGCTCCAGTGCTCCAGCACGATTTATTCAGCAGACATACGCTGCCTGATCCATGCAGCACCTCGAGGCAGCAATCGATCTGCTCAAACCAACTCCGTGCTCCAGCAACCAAACCAACTCCGCGCTCCACCTCCAGCAGTGCCGCTCCTCCAACGTGCTCTGATACCAATTGTTGGAATCCAGAGAAACAACAAATCAAATAAACACACAGCAGAATATCAAGCACATATGACACAGTTTTTAACGTGGTTCACCCAACCAATCTGAGCTACATCCACCAAACATAAGCATCAGGAATTTATTAATCAAAACAGGAGATTACATCATGAAATCCTCACAAAACTCTCAAACCCTCTCAGCAAACCATCCGAATGGTTGCCTGTTATATAGCATAGAGAATCTAACAGCCTCATTAACTCACTCACATCAAATATAGGAGGCATTAACTCCCTCCCAACAACCTGGAGCTAATCTAGGAACTGAATTTCTATTGTTGTCATCAGCTGAGATTTTTCCTATTTTGCTCCAAACAAAAAATCTCAACATTATGGACCATTAGAATCTAGAGTATTGACTGTCTGAGAAAAACCAAAGTAAATTTGCAGAATTGTAGGCAAACTGATAACAGCCAAGAAATGGACGAAGTGAAATGAAGGTGGCAGCTGTAGAAAAACAATGGAAATGGAGAGAGGTTCTGAAGAGCCCATTGTCTCTCCGATATCCCATCTATTTCCTTTTTCTTGTCCTCCATTTTTCGTAAGAGGACTCTCTCATTATTTCTTGCTCTCGGATAACGTAATGGAATTGAACACACAGACCTTCCCATTGCATTGATTGGTTGTTCTATCCATCTTCTATCTGACGGTATTCCTTCACTCACATGGATGGATTGTGAAGATGCCTAGTAGACAACTCTACAGCTCGACCACTTTTGATAGAAAATTCCTGTCAAAGATTATTGAGAAGCTGCAACTAAGAACATTGCTTAGAAGCACTCTGTACATGAGGGATTTTGGATCAACAATTGAGCTACAACAGTCACAAAAAGAGGATCAATCCCAATGGCTACAGTAAGTTATAAGTATCTTTTGTAATTTTGTTAACCTTCTTTTTTCCACTTAAGCAGGTTGTTACATGTGGTCATTTTGTAGCAGAAAAGTTTCTTTTAAGGACTGTGTTGTGATTTATTGACCTCCCTTTTCATTTTGAGTATGACATCAGTCATTGTTTAGGAATTTATTTCATGCACCATCTCCTCTGAATTGAAGCATAATCAGATTGTGTTAAAGGTCAATGTAATTCAGCCCTGATCGTGGTTTGTACTTGAAAGAGATCAAAATCCGAGGAGTGTATATTACCGAATCTGAATTCGAGAAGGAGATGAGTGAAATGCGGGATTCAAAACCAAGAATGGTTTGTATGAATAGTTGATCACGTTGTTTGGGTTGATAAACACCCAGTACATTTATAAGAACAATAAACCAGGTACTTATACTACACATTGAATTTTCTTTTTTTTTTTGGTTCTAATTTCGTAAGATTAATTGTTAGGATAAACATGAATTTATATTTAGAACACTTGTATTAAAAAATTCGCATAATCAATCTCAAAAAGAGGGAGTCTTGCAAAGAAAAGAAAAACCTTTAGTACTTTGAAATTCACTTTTAGTAGATACCCTGAGCATGGATCAAAGAAGATCAAGACCATACTTGAATGGCCTGTTCTAGAAAGTAAATCAAAGATAAGAAGTTTCATTTCATAAGTAAATATTTAGAAAAGATTTATTAAAAAATTCTGGCATAGCTGCAGCCTTATCATATTGCACCAAATGTCAACCTTCAAATGAAGTAACACTGGAAAAAGGTATTTAGCTACCCAAAAAGGGAAAACAATATGCCCCATGTAGCAGTGCATTAAATATGTATAGGTTGGGATATACAATATTGGACTTTAAATGATGTATCTCCCAACTTATATAGCATTGGATGCTCTGTGATGTTTCTTCTGTAGCAGTCGGATTAGTATTGAGTCAGACTCGGACATGTAGGCTTGTAGCACATTTTAACAAAAATGATGCTAAAAAGAAAATATAACACTTTTGGTAAAGAAATAGGTTGGGATATACAATATTGGACTTAAATGGTGTATATGCCAACTTATATAGCATTGAATGCTTTGTGATGCTTCTTCTTTAGCAGTTGGATTAGTATTGAGTCAGACTCAGACATGTAGCACATTTTAAAAAAAATGATGCCAAAAAAAATATAACACTTCTGGTAAAGAAATATATGCTGTTATTCAAAAACCTTATATTGGTAACATTATTTCCTACGTAACGAATTTGTTTTGTCCACTGATCACCAAGCACTATGGTATATAAATTCCCAAGAATAATTATAACATTTCCATTATAACATGGACATGGCAATTGGTTCCCATTATTTCAGATTGTCACTTTTGTTATTCAACATATAATAGGCAAATGCAATGTTGTTGTGGAAACTTTAAGTAGGGTTGCCATTTAATTATAACTATGCAAACTGAACCATGGGCTTTAATGCAATTGAAGAGGCGCAACTAGAAGCCCTTTTGGAGAATATTTGTAGGTGATGGATTTTGCCTTATGATAGACAATTGGCTTAAATGTAATAGAAAAGGATTACATGAATTATGCATATTTTGGTAAAGGGTTTCGAATCTTACCAACCAATTCAACACTAGAAGCACTTTTGAAGAATATTTCCAATTCAACACTAGAAGCATTTTTGAAGAATATTTGTTGGTGGATGGATTTTTGTCTAAATATAAACAATTATGTATTCTGGCTAGATCAATGAGAGAAAAATTATCCAAAAATTGGATTCAAGTGCATTGAGAGGAAGACGATTATGTATTCTGGCTAGATCAATGAGAGAAAAAATGATCCAAAGATTGGATTCAAGTTTGTTGAGAGGAAGCTTTTCTACAAAAATAAAGCATTCAATTAAGTGAGTTGAAGGTTTTGTTGGCCACAATGAGAGATGTGAGTAACTTTATTGTTGCTCGCAAGATATGTTAAATTGTAGAGGATAGGAAAGCACTGGTTTGCATAAGCCTTTGCCTGTGTTGAATAAACCATGGGCTGATATTACCATGGACTTTGTTTTGGGGTTACCTCAAACACAAAGAGGATGTGAACACTGAAAAGCTATTTACAGTTGAATGCGATGCTGCCGTTGTAGCAATTGGAAGAGTGTTAAGTCAATAACACATATATAGTACATTTTAACAACAAGCTGAACGAGGCCAAAGAGAAAATACAACACTTACTAGAATGAACTCTGTGCTATTGTTCAAACCTTAAAATATTAGCAGCATTATTTGTTGCATAGAGAATTTTTTTCGCTGATGGAACCTCAAGCCATAAGGTATACAAATTCCCAAGCAAAACTATCACATAGGCATTCCCATTGGTTCCTATTCTTTCAGAAGTTCAGAACTACACTATTCTATTGGTTCCTATTCTTTTAGAACTACACTACTCAACATAGAATAGGCAAATCCAATGTTGCAACAGATGCTTTAAGTAGCAGGTCCCATTTACTTATTTAACACAACTAGAAGTATATGAAATTTTATCTGAAGGTAGATAATTATGTATTTCAGCTAGATCGATGAGAGAAAATTGATCGGAGAATTGCATTCAAGTGGATCGGGAGGAAGGTTTGGCAAAGATAAAACATTTAGTTGAGTGACTGAAAGAATCATTTGGCCACAAATGAGGACAGATGTTAGACATTTTGTTGGTGCTTGCAAGAAGATTTGTTAAATTGCAAAAGGCAGTATAGCAAAACATTGGTTTTTATAAGCCCTCTTGTGTTCAATTAACCATGGACTAATATTACCCTGGACATTGTTTTGGGGCTGCTTCGAACACAAAGAGGATGTGGATCAATACTTGTGGTGGGGCATAATTTTTCTAAAATGGTTCGTTTCATTCTCACGAAAGGAAAAAAAGACTAATGATGTCAGTCAAAGTAATTGATTGTTCCTCTTAGGGCTTAAATGGTTGTATGATATTCCAAAACCTACAATAAGCGACAGAAATACAAAATTTCTTAATCTTTACGACGTAAGGCATTTCCCTCTGAAATGAACTCCCCTAAATGTCTACCTGTCCTAATATTAACCGTTAGATCTATTGTTAGACGATTCAACAATTCTCTGTCGTCCAAAAATTCATTAAAAAACAGTTAAACCCAAGGCAGCCCATCCGTCTACCTAGCCCGTTCGTCTACCCAGTGCAGCCCGTCCGTCTAACAGTAAAGAAACGACATAATAAGTAAAGGAGGGTTTCAATAGATCAACAATGGCGGTGATAGAGGAAGACTTTGTAAGCGACCTACTAATAACTACGGAGGCTCTTTTATCAGCAAGGGGCACAACCCTGCCAAGATACTTAACCAGGTCAGGATACTCTCGAACTGCCTCTGATATCGAACAAAAGATAACCCCAGCAGGTTGTAGAGTCTTCCTATGCGTGGTAGCAATGGAAGCACTGTCAAAAAACAACATCTACGGCAACGTTAGCCAATCTCTTCTGCTCAGTCAGGGGTATGCGCAGCTTCTGAAAAGTCTCAAGCAGTATAGGGTCCACCTCATCCAAGCTCTTCTTCTGTTCTTTCTGTTTAGGCTCAGAATAATAGCTAAGTTCCTGGAAATTGATGGGTGGGTAAAGGTTATCAGAACACTTGGGTTCTTCCATTTTTAACCATTGTCTGTGAGAACTGAGTCTGAAATGCAAAAGCCATTCAGGTTCCTTCTTTTTAGCTGAAATTAACCTAACGGTTTCCTCAGAAAGCCCTTTGGGAATAGAGTCGGATTCAATGTCTGATACAAAGCCATACTTGTAATCCCTTTTCAAGAACTAGTGAACTGGGTCATCGGTATCTTTACCTTTTGTTGGCACGCTACTCCTTTCGACCACCCTCGCATCGAGGGGTAATTAGGATGAGAATTTTTCCTCACAACCAACTGAGATACACCAAATTAACTTCTGGATCAGTTGTTGATTTCCATTTTACCGCGGTTGTGAGATTTAAACCTAGGTAATTAGGATGACAATTTTTCCTCACAACCAACTGAGATACACCAAATTAACTGACATACACCAAATTGACACTTACATTATATTCTAGGAAGTTTCAATTACTCCACAACTATGTTTTTCCATCATTAATTTCTGGATCAGTTGTTGATTTCCATTTTACTGTACCAACTGATATACACCAAATTGACACATACATCATATTCTTGGAAGTTTCAGTTACTCCACAAATATGTTTTTCCATCATTAATTTCTGGATCAGTTGTTGATTTCCATTTTACTGTGGTTATTAGTTGTCATGACCTCAGATATAGGCTCCTTCAATTCTACGTTAAAGGACCCTTTGACTCTGTGACTTCATCTTACAACCTCCCTTCTTTTTTTTGCTAATGTTCGCACTTTGGGCGGCTATTTAATTGTGTATTCTATGCAGGTGTATATATTCTAGCACTTACTGAATTGAAGCTGTCATGACCTCAGATATAGACCCCTTCAATTCTACGTTGAAGGACCCTTTGACCCTATGCCTTCATCTTACAACCTCCCTTTCTGTTTTTTCTATGTTTCCTTTCCCACTCTAGGCAACTGTTTATTGCGTATTCTATGTAGGTGTATATATTCTAGCACTTACTGATTCGAACTTGTGACCTCCAAAGAAGAAACACAAGTTCTGAACAGTCAGGTCCATGATCAACTCGCATTACTTTGTTATCCTTATTCTGATTTGTACTATATAATCTAATAAAAAACTGAAATCTCATATCCTCATCAGACTTTTTCTAATTCAAGTTTCCTTCCTGTTTTTCAATAAGCTACAGCAGAAGTAACTTTGTTAGCAGTGGCAACTAGGGCAGCAACAACTGCAGACTTACTTAGCAGCAGCAACTAGGGAAGCAGCAACCGACTTACATGGATCCTACAAATACTCCTAGCTTTCTCAGCTTGTGGGAAAGAATAATAAGTTGCATTAGTTAGAACATTCTTATAACCATTGATGATAGCATGTGGAGAAGCTGCTCATGAAAGGTAACTGATTTGCAAATAAAAAAACAGCCACATATGCCTATATTGTAGCATCTTGAATAGCTTTTACAACTACAAAATCTCTTCTCCATTCTGTACTTCTAGCTTTTATATGTTCCCTTGGTTTTCACTATTGGTATGAGAAAACTTACACATTATTTTTTTTAGGTAATATATCTGGGATAACCCAAGTTTCTACAGGGAAAGTCCAAGTCATCAACAATGCTCACTAAAATTATACAGGTCACAAAAAGTGGGATTTAATCCTCAGTAATTAGGATGACAATTTTTCCTCACAACCAACTGAGATACACCAAATTGACACATACATCATATTCTAGGAAGTTTCAATTACTCCACAACTATGTTTTTCCATCATTAATGTTTTGATCAGTTGTTGATTTCCATTTTACTGCGTTTGTGAGATTTAAACCTGGGTAATTAGGATGACAATTTTTCCTCACAACCAAGTTCTTCTTCTGTTCTTTCTGTTTAGGCTCAAAATAATAGAAAAGGTCCTGGAAATTGATGGGTGGGTAAAGGTTATTAGAACACTTGGGTTCTTCCATTTTTAACCACTGTCTGTGAGCACTGAGTCTGAATTGCAAAAGCCATTCAGGTTCCTTCTTTTTAGCTGAAATTAACCTAACGGTTTCCTCAGAAAGCCCTTTGGGAATAGACTCGGATTCAATGTCTGATATAAAGCCATACTTGTAATCCCTTTTCAAGAACTGGTGAACTGGGTCATCGGTATCCTTACCTTAGCCATCCTCGAATCCTCCAATCCTTCTAATCAGTGTATCCATGCATTTTTTGGACAATTATGATGGATGAACAGAGTAAATTCCAATTACAATGATGATGCAATAATCTTAAGACTAAGGGAGGCTGTATAAAGGAGTAAATGAAGTCTGTTTCACCCGCACTGACATTTGGGCATGAAAGACAACAACTCTGCTGTTTAGAGAGATGCTTAGCCAAAAGGCTTCTCTATGTGTAAGTATGTGTACCTGCACAGTCAACAGAAATCTTACAGTGAGAGTAGCTTTCATTTGACAACTATATGTATGGATTTGATGTGATGTCATCATCGCTTCTTTGGAAGCTTCTTTGAGGAAAAAGACATAAAACAAACATCCCACATCGTCTCTTTTCCTTAAAGGAGGAAATGAAGGCTGATAAACTTAAACTTACTTCTCTAAATTTCATGATAAACTTACTTGTCCTAACTTCACAACATGGTTAAAAAAGATAGAAAAATGTATATATCTGCCAATTTCATAATGTGGGTGGGTAGAGGTCTCTTTTCCTTAAAGGAGGAAATGAAGGCTGATAAACTTAAACTTACTTGTCTAAATTTCATGATAAACTTACTTGTCCTAACTTCACAACATGGTTAAAAAAGATAGAAAAATGTATATATCTGCCAGTTTCATAATGTGGATAGATAGATGGATGGATGGATGGATGGATGGATGGATGGTTGGTTTTTTATCTATAAAATTCCTACTACAATGTGGATGGGTTAAAAGTTATTATTATTATTACTAATGTGTATAGTTGTTTTTTTGATCTATAAAATTACAACTACAATGTCCATGGAGTTAAAATTTATTATTACTAATGTGTATAGCTGTTTCTTCGATCTATAAAATTACAACTACAATGTGGATGGAGTTAAAATTCAGCAGACTCAAAAAAAAATGAATTTAATTATTTTTTTGAGATGATTTGGAATCATGGAAATAAACATGTTGGTTACTGAACTTAATTTGATTGTAGATTTTAAGAATATTTTACAATTTGAAGAACAAGAGCTAAGTCAATTGTTAACTTAATTGTTATCCCTCAAATTACAAAATATTTCCAAATCTAGAATCAAGAATGTGTTGTTTGGTAATGAAATATATATATATATATATATATATATAATCTGGTATTTATAATACAAAGAATCTATCTCCATTTAATAATTTGACTACTAATATATATATTAGTAGTCCAATCATTAAATGGAGATGGATTCCTTGTATTATAAATAAGAGATTTCATATGTCAATTTAATGTTTAGCTTAACAGTAACTTTAAAATTGAATTATTATTAGTACTAGTAATGTGTATATCTCTTTCTTTAATCTACAAAATTATAACTACAATGTGGATGAAGTTAAATTTTAACTGGCTAAAAAAACATGTTGGTTGCTAAAATTAATTTGATATTGGTTGCTGAACTTCATTTGATTGAGGATTCCATGCATATTTTAGAAATTGAAAAATAAAAACTAAGTGAATTGTTTAACTTAATTGCAATCTCTTAACTTAACAAATATCCCCAAAATCTACAATAAAAAATATATCGATTAATTAATAAATTAGTAATTAGTAATGAATCATCTTAGATATAATGAGTGGAGAGCTCTATTGAAGGGCAGCGTGGAGTAGTGGTGAAATGGTGGGGGTCATGATTTGGGGAGGAAACTTTGTTGAATGGAAGCTGGAAAGAAGAATGGATATTACTCATCTGCAAACAAAGGCACAAGGAAAGCAGGCTGGGCCACTTTCTGTGAGATATCTGTAGCTGGGTCAGTTAGAGATATGGAAAAAAAGATTTCAGAGCCTGCATTGGATGCCCATCCATTTGTCTCCAGCTTTTCCATGTCATAGTACAGTGTGTTTTCCCTGTAATGTCAGCTGGTGTTGACCAAATTTTGTCTCCTGGCTGCTGACCATTTTATTATTTTCTTTTTAATGGCAGATCAGCTCAGTGCATGATATAGTATTAGTATTCATGATATATTATTTTTTATCTGGTCTTCTCTACCTTTTTCATGACTCGCTACTTTAACCACCGACATGTTTTCCTTGTCCCTGTAGGCTTCTTCTTGTAACCATTTTTATAATTCTGTTCCATATATTGTTTTAAAGGACCAGTCTTAAGTTTTGATTTTTTTTGGGTGATTATTAGTGGAATACGGTAATAATATTACATTGTATTATATATATATATATATATATATATATTATATATATTATAATGTGCACATAGATTTAAGTTTTTAAAAATTTAATATATTTAGGTTATGTAATTTTAATTGTTAAAATATGTAATATTAGAATTTCTAATTAAATTTTGGACAATATTAATATAAAAAATATATTAAAAAATATGAAAGTATGTAATGTTAGATTATAAGTTATTTTTAAATAGAAATAGTGAATTATAAAAATAGTACATCTTTATCTCACAACTTGAAAATTTTCATTTAAGTTGGAGTTTGGTAAAGTAAAAGAATCGAATTTGATATATAAATAAGTTGTTTTTGTTTTTTTCTTTAAGGTTTTGGGTTGATTTTAAAACTCTTAAAGCACTTGGGGACATTGAGAAACCATATGTCACGACCTCACTTGAAGTGTTTCCTGTAATGGCATGATAGAGGGCAAGTGGAGTAAACTTGGCCAACCGTGCACAATGAGTGTATATGTTTGGTAGTTTTGGTGAGAGATTAAGGGTGATTCGTGAAATGGTTAGGATGGTGTACTAGTTTGGTGTGGACAAGAAGGACCAATGATGTCTAGCTTAGTAGAGGTGGAGAACATAGGATGCATTGTAGTGCAAGCTTGGAAAAGGCCAACACAATATGGCAATATGGTGGACAATGTGTTATTCATGGCAATGCAAACATTGTCAATTAGTACATTAAATGTAGGTGAATGTATTTTACCACTAGAGACATGATCTTGGGAGGACTATCTTGGACTAGATTGGTGACATCATGGTCCTACATTGGATAGTAGGTTGTTCAAGTATGATTTGATTGGAGAAGGAAACAAGAGATTTTCTATGGTTAGGTGATGATAATGTAGCATCACTTGTGGTCAAAATGAGCACTTTAAAATTCCACACATCTAAATTTATGGCTTGGGTTTGCTTAGGACATGTTGGTTATGCATAGTGTAGGTGGTACTTTTAGTTGATGACCATGTTTAGCTAGCAAGGTCAAGATAATGCCATAGGACAACTAGTCTTCTTAATAAGTATGGGACAACAAGTGGAAAAAGAAGGTCCAGCCCCATAACAAATGGTATTAGAGTCACATTCCAATGTGGCAATTGTAAAAATCTCTGTTCACTCATCAATGCCCCTTTCATTGGAGGAGTTGATGGAGCCACATTGATGAGCATGTCAACAATTAAAGTGAGGGAAACTTTAAGGACCCTACTTGATTCAATGTTGGTAGTGGCATGACGAAGGTCACTCCAAGGAAACTTAGGTATGGGTGCACAAAAAGTCTCTATGTTTGTTAGACTTTATGACAAGTTTACAATAATTCATGATTTGGTTGAGATGGTGTATTAGTTTGTTGTTAATTAGAAGGACCAAGAGTGTATACCTTAGCAGGGGAAAATAATTAACGAGGCATTGCAATGCAATCTTAGTAGAGGATGACAACATTTAGCAATTTGGTGGATAGTGTGTTATTCGTGTCTATGAAACATCATTGATGAGTGCACTAGAGGTATGTGAACATTTTTTGCCACGAAGGAAATGATCTCTGGAGGAATAGAACATGGATTAGATTATATGGATAATAGCACAATCCTACATTGGATTATTATTTGTTTAATTATCATTGCATTGACGGAGGAAACAAAGGTTTTCCTATGGTTTCTAGGTTGGGTGGTGATGATGTAAAATGGGCCTATGATGAAAATGAGTACTTCAAAATTCCACACACACTCTAAGGTGCATGAATTGGGCTTATTCAAGACATGTTGGTTACATGTAGTACGTATGATACTTGCAGTTGATGACCATGCCCAACTGGCAAGATCACATTGATTTCAAGGAAAATCATGCATTTAGCCTTGAAAATTGAAATCTCTTCATCAATTATGTCATTTAAATCATGAATTTGATCACAAAGATCTGTGCGCTATAACAGACTGTATAGAGATATGGACATCTCGACATGTGTTGACCTAAAGAATCCAGCTTATTGTGGTCATTTTTTATTTTACCCAGGTGATTGATGCATTGGACCTTTTCATTGACTGTCAATTCATGGGTGTTCACCTTCAGAATCTTAGGCAAAATATTATTTTCTTAGGCAAAATATTATTTTCCTCCAGTTATGCTTTACATGCCTCTTTGAAGAACACTAAATCTTCACCCAAATGTTAGGGAATTCTGCTTTCTACTGTTTTGAGGCAAGGATAGTTCCATCGTCTCATATTTTGCATGTTTAGTTCCTTATAGGCTTAAATTGATCCCACTTTTTTGGTTTGATATTGTATTCGAACAAAGGATGGCAAATCTTTCTCATCTAGTGTGTTTTTAAAATTTTAACTAAACATCCTACTTTTCCATGAAGATAAATCAGTTCGGGTAATACTTTGAAGTTTGGTTCAAGCCTCCGTTCAAATTTTTTGTTATAGCTGTACCTTTTTAAAATTAGGTCATAGGCATTAAGTCATGTGTGGTACTGATAATTCTTTCCTTGATGTTTAGCTGGAAAATAATTTATTTGCCGGTGTCCCAATAATGAAATAGCTCATAATTGTGAATTACATAGGGTTGTTCAAACCCAATGTTCCTACTCTTGTATATGTTTTAGCTGCTAGTGTTCAATGAAGCAACCTTTGGCATTGTCACTACTCACAGTGGTTCAATTTCGATATCGTTTTCATGCTTTTGAGGGAATGTTGTTAGCTTTCTTTCATCTAGGAGAAAATCTGGCCATGGAAATTTCAGGCCTAGAGCATACCTGTTATTTTGCTCTGCTTAATATTTTTCTTGCTGTTAGATCTTATTATCCACTTCTTACTCAAATATTCAGGTCTCTATCATAGATCACATTTTATGAAGATGATGTAAGGTTTAAAATCTGATTGTGATGCAATTCACCTCAAATATTCAGGTTTCTATCAAAGATCACATTTTATGAAGATGATGTAAGGTTTAAAATCTGATTGTGACGCAATTCACCTGATGCACACCCCTACAGAGGTTGAGTTTTTCACTGAATATGGTGAAGCAAGTCGCTACAAGATTCAGGAGGTTATAGGAAAAGGGAGCTACGGTGTTGTATGCTCTACAATTGATACTCACACTGGGGAGAAAGTTGCAATAAAAAAAAAAATGATATCTTTGAACATATTTCTGATGCAACCCAGATTTTACGTGAAATTAAACTTCTGAGGCTGTCGTGGCATCCTGATATTGTCGAAATCAAGCACATTATGTTACCGCCCTCTAGACGGGAATTCAAAGACATTTATGTGGTATTTGGACTTATGGAATCAGATCTACACCAAGTTATTAAGGCAAATGATGACTTGACGCCAGAACATTGTCTATTTTCTTGTACCAGCTTCTACGAGCTCTGAAGTACATACATAATGGTAGCTTTCTTTTGCTAATATTCTTATTTCTAAATAAGTTTAAACTTTAAACCTGGGAAAGGGTGTATGCATGCTCATTGCTGACTATATTCACTAGATATATGGGTTGTTTATGTGAGTAGGCAATATTCGGTTACTATTTTGTTAAAATTGTGATTTTTGTTTTTATGTTGCAGGGGTTTTCTCTAATTTTAATTTATTCTCACTATTTTTTAACGCATAATTACTGTGTGAAAATTAATATGTATGTATAGCAGCTAGCCTATTTCCTTTTTGCCTTCCTCCAGTTTTATAGACAAAACAATTTGAACCATGAGATCATTCTGTATGCTCTTTTCTTTCTATGTATTTCTGCATTACAGATGTATTGACAATCCAAGTGCAATATACAAGTTATTAAACAATAATTATTTTAATCATTTTTGGCACATCAGCTATTTATACTCTTGATTGAAGTCCCTATTTATTTCACCATGGTAATGTCCACTATAGGCATAGGGGGCCCATTGTTGTTTTGTAATTGTTCACAAGTCTAAGGATCAATTTTTTTACCACAATTTGACATATGTGGCCCGTTAACCCTCAAACCAGTTTAGTTTGATTCAGTGATTAGAAATCAATCCTTCAGAATAATGGTTCAATCTTCAAATGCTCAAATTTTCATCTGTAACTGCAAGAGTTAGTCAATTTGAGGATTCACAACTTTGATCTTTGTATTTGCCCATGCATTGTGTTTACAAATCATTTCAAGCAGTTGCACATTGCAATTGTGCTTTATTCACTTCCAAAAATATATATTTTAGTATTTTGTGAAGTGCATATGCTTCTTTCTCGTTTGTGTACTAAAGGGTATCTGGTTTAGGACATCGATCCTGTTCAAATATTCCTGTTAAGTTTTAACTGTGTTTTTAAGAATCTATTGTGACTGTGAAGCACCTTCCCATTTCAGGGAACTTAGTATGGAAGAAGAAATGTGAATTCTATTCTCTAATTTGTCAACTTTATGTTCTTGTAGCAAATGTGTATCATCAGGATTTGAAACTGAAGAATGTTTTGGCAAATGCTGATTGCAAGCTAAAAATATGTGACTTTGGCTTAGCAAGAGTTGCCTCCAATGACATGCCCACAACAATCTTCTCGACGGTATACTATTTTAAATCTATATTATACAGATCCAAATCTAATAAGTTGTTATATTGTTATATCAGGTTTGACAGGGTTTCTGTTGAATTCTCTGTTTGATTTTGATTGTTGTACTTTAGTTTTTAAATTTCCCATTTTTAAGATGTATATATTTGATGAAGTGCATGACTATGTTGCCACAAGATGGTATAGGGCTCCAGAGCTATGTGGATCCTTTTTCTCCAAGGTATAATTTTTTTAAAGGATTCATTGTTAGATCTATTCTAACAATAATTGCATTCTACTTAGTCTACTGTGACTAACTATTCTTAGATGTATAGCATTTTCTTGCTTCTCTAGATGTTATGGAACTAGGTGTTTGCTTGGTATTAGTGTGTTGATTTCAGTGTTGCGAAAATCATGATAACATAAAAAAATCGTGTTTTTTTCATTTTCTCGGTAATATCGCGCGATTAATTCAGTGATTTTTTCATTTTGAAAAAATATAGTGATTGTTCCTCAATTTATGCCTTACGGCGTTTCTTTTGCAGCGTTTGGTGCAAATGCTAGTAGTACTTCTGGTGGACATTCTAGAGGAAGTTGGATAGTAAGTTGCAGTATAGTTCATCCTATCATCAACAAACTAATAAGAAAACTGAAGTTGTGAACAAATTTTTATGTAATCTACTTAGAAATTTGGTCGGGGAAAGTCCGAGAAAATGGGACTGTCATAGCAAAAGCATAAATTTTCCATAATTCAGAGGTTGATAGGTGGACCGGATTATCCACTTTTCAAATAATTTACTGGGAAAAATCTAAAAAAAGGTGTGGATTTACTTGATCTGCCTAAGGATCACATGTTAATATTTTATTGAATACATTCATAATTGTACAACAACATGTGAAGCAGAAATTGCAAGCCACAAATGAAGCGTACAAGCTAGAAAGCTGATCTTCATCGTAGAGGGGACTGAATTCCAGATTGGGCAACTGGTTATGGTTCATCTATGGAAAGAAAGGTGCCCACAGAGTACCTATAATGATCTCAAGCCCAAGAATACTAGCCCATGGAAGAAGATTAGTGAGAATGCTTATGTTGTAGAGTTGTCAAAAGACTAGGATATCAGTACCATTTTTAATTCAGTAGTAGATATATATGCTTTGGATCTCGGTCCAATCTTCAATATAGTAGACATATATGCTTATCGCCCAGAATTGCTAAGGAATGAAAATACGAATGTCACAAAAGAGTGGAAAAAGCATATACCACAGAAGAAAGGTGAAAAGATCAAGCAGGTTGTTGAAACGAAAATTACAAACACCAGAGCTTGAATATATAGACTTGATTTAGACAAATGCAAGAGTCTGCTAGAGTCATCTAAAACATGCCTTATTGAAAAGCATCTTAGCCAAATTATGCTCCCATTAACTCTGAACCAAGAACACAGATTCCTTTTAACAAAGAGAGAATAAAGCAAGCAATCCAAATGTCTTGCCACATCAGTGATTCAGTAGAGATATTGACTTTCTGCATCAGCAGAGATGTTGGACATGAGCTTTTAAATTCCGTGACATAATTATTTTAGAGAATACATAAATTTAGGGGCATTTTACGAACCCGGAAACTTAATTAAATTTTTCTTTTATTTTGAAAAAAATTACAAAAGAAAGCAGAAGGCAGAAGCGTTATGGAATGGAGATATTATATCCTCTTCCTGAGCACTACTTAAGCAGAAATAAAATCTCAACAGGTTAAAGCACCTAAATGTTTAGCATCCTTTATAATGAGATAACCTTTGGCCATCAACAGGGTACATATCTCTTTACCAATTCCTCATACCAAATACCACAAAAGGAAGACACAAAACTTACCTCAATGGTAAAAACAGATGTACCTTTGAGTTTCCAGATAGAGAACAAAGTACTCTCTAACTTAGTTCCAAATTCCCATTAAAGCAGAAATCACAAGGAAAAGTCGACAATGCAACATTCTAGTGAATCACTCCATGAAACAATTAAGATCTCTGCATCGGGACTTCCTGCCAGCAGTCTCTATCAAACGAACGATCCCAAAAATATGCTTCAACGTCTCCAATTCGCCACATCATGCACAAGCCATTCGTTACTCCACTCTTTGCTAAGAAAGCTTTTGTTGGCAGAGCTTGGTAAATGATCAACCAAGCAAAAGAACCTTAGTTTGTCTGAAAGGAAAATAAACCAAACACTATGCAGCCTGGGCCCTGCATATCCATCTATTCTCTGGGATAGAAGAACTCCATCTAGCATTAAGAACTGGAACCAGTGATCGTTTTTGGTGCAACAAGGAGTGAAGATTCT
>APFE031403986.1:0-11621 GCA_000404065.3 Pinus taeda
GAAACTTTTTTGTCTTTACTAAAGTTTTCATAAAGTATCTTTATGACCGAAAAATTAGGGTTTCTGGTAGGGTTACCAGAATTTTGAGTTGAACACCTGGCAGTGTCCACAAAGCGTCCAGATTATCAGCCATATGATGTTATTGCATGGTCATTAAAGTCATTATATAGCTTCAAGCACGTTTTGTTGGAAAATAAACATGGATTAAAGCAGGGACCGTGAAAACAGAGGATATATCTTCATCAAAGGCTGAGTCAGCAACACAGTTGGAATCCAAGGCAGCCAGTTCAATGAATGCTCCTCAAATATACTTCAACCACTACAGGAAAGGCACAGGTGTCAAAGATCAGGAGAGAATCATGCACACGAGGAGATGGAAGTAGAGTTTGATCAGAAATAGGACTCTATGTATTAAAAGCACAATACCTTTGTATTTAATAAGTTAGTTTAAATATGGATAAGGTAGTTAATGATAGGTTTTCGAGCTCCCCTCATGCTGGAGGAGGAGACTCAAGATTAGTTTAGTTTTGTTTCCTATATATAGGAAAAACGCTGATGTAAAAAGGGTTGGAGATTTTTATCAAAAAAGACAAAGTTTTCATATTGGTTTATGTAAAGTTTTTCCACAGCAATAGAAAGCATATTGTTTCTTCCCAAGATTCATCTTGTGTCTCAAATGTTCAGAATGTATGTGGTTTTGGTTTTATTCATCTTATTTTACAGTTCAATAAACATGCAATCACTCTGAATTCATCATTGATGCTCAGACTTCCTGTGTATGTTTTGTTGAGTTGATGTCCTTCTTGGTAGATGTTTTGAACAGTGAGACATTATATGCCTTGGTTTCTATGATTCAGTAGTTGCTTGTGTACTGTAGGAATGTATGACTCCATGAGCCCAATGGGAGAAGCCTAATCTTGTTTGTTCCAACCAGCTTAAAATTTATTCACTGTTTTAAAGAGTTAGCCATCTTTTGCCCTTAAATGCATATCAAAATCTGTGAGAGAGCCCTCTCTGACTAAGGAGGCTAAACCTTAGTCTAAAGCCTGGTTTGAAACAGTTGCATAAGACCTCACTAATTAGCAGCCTTTAGTGCATGATTTTATGACAACAGAAACAACCATGGGAGGGGGACAACAGGATGAAGATGATTTGATTGAACACATACTCCAAAGTCCAACTCCCAGTACATTGTCCTTAGAAGAAGTAGTAAAGGAAACCAAAAACAACCATCAAATGGATCTATGCTTAGCTGATTCCAACCCTATCCGTGTCAAAACCATAGAATCCGGCCCCGAGAGAGCTTTGAAAATCAACCCATCTATTTTTGTTCACCAAGAAGAAAATTTGTGAAACCTGCTAAAGGAACACTTGGATTCCTTTGCTTGGAGTTAAAAAGAAATGAAGGGAGTGCACCCCTCGGTGTGTACTCACCACTTTTATATCAAAGAAGGTTGCAAGCAATTCCAACAATCCCAAAGGAGTATGAATCCGACTCTTAAAGATATAGTCAAAGAAGAACTGCAAAAGCTGCTAGATACAGGATTCATTTACCCTATCTCAAACAGTGAGTGGGTCTCTCCTTTGGTGTTGGTTCCAAAGAAACATTGTAAGTGGAGGATTTGTGTCAACTACAGGGAGTTAAACAAAGCCACAAAGAAGGACCATTTCCCTCTACCTTTCATCGACCAAGTGCTATATGGCCTGGCAGGGAAAAAGTTTTTCTCTTTCCTAGATGGATTTAGTGGGTACAATCAAATCCATATCAGCCCAAAAGACTAGGATAAAACCACCTTCACTTGTCCTTGGGGTACTTTTGCCTATAGGGTCCTTCCTTTTGGCCTATGCAATGCTCCTGCCATTTTCCAGAGAGTAGTTCTGAGTATCTTTGTCGAATTATTCCATGATGCGGTAGAGATTTATATGGATGAGTTTACACCTTATGGATGTGATTTCTAGGAGGCCCTATCCAACTTAGGCAATGTGCTCCACAAATGCATTGAAATGAACCTGTCTTTCAGTCCCAAAAAATGTGAATTCTTGATGACTGCAGGGACTATGTTAGGTCATTCATTATCTCAGCAAGGACTGTAGGTGGACCCAAACAAAATAGCTATCATCCAAAGGGTCCCACCTCCACAAAAGTAGAGATATGTCATAAGTTTCCTAGGGTTACCTGGATACTACCGAAGGTTTATAAAAGACTTCAGCAAGTTGGCTTCTCCTTTATTTGGGTTGTTGGCCAAAGACTTTGAGTTTGTATGGTCAAAAAGCTGCCAAGAGACCCTGGACACCCTAAAGGACAAGTTAAACACTGCACTGATTCTCAGAGGCCCAAATTGGGCCCTTCCTTTTTATATACATGTTGATGCCTCGTACAAATCCATAGGAGCAGTCTTAGGCCAGACAGATGAAAAATTTCCTTATGCCATTTACTTTATCAGTAAGAATCTGTCAAAGGCCGAACTGAACTACACAATGACCGAAAAGGAGCTCCTGGCTATTGTGCGTCATTGAAAAAATTTAGGCATTATATTGCAAGCTATTAAACGTTTGTACATACTAACCAAGCTGCAATCAAATATTTAATGAATAAAATTGATGTGAATGCCCAGCTTATTAGATGGTTACTTTTATTACAATAGTTTGATCTAACTATTGTTGATAAGCCTGGAAAGGAAAACGTTGTTGTATTTTTCTATCCAGATTAACTTTGCCTGCAGGTGAGGAGGGAATGGTTGATGATTAGTTACCGGATGAGCACTTATTCGCCATTTCAATTCTCTCTCCATGGTTTACTGACATAGAAAAATATTTGGTATCTACACAATTCCCACTGAATTTGTCCTCCAAAGAGAAAAGTAAGATTGTGAGGAAGAGCACCCCCTTCACTTGGGTTGGGGGAAACCTCTTCAAACTAGGCCTAGATCAAATTCTGAGAAGATGTGTCAGGGATGAGGAATTCTTTGACATCCTTCTGACATGTCATGATGGGCCTTGTGGAGGTCACTTTGCAGCAAAGAGGACAACATTTAAAGTGTTACAAGCTAGTTATTATTGGCCCACTCTTCATAAGGATGTGAAAAGATATTCTACTCAGTGTGATCAGTGCCAAATGATGGGAAAGCCTACTCCAAGAGATGAAATTCCTCTGCAACCTCAAGTGACTTTCGAGCCATTCGACAAGTGGGGCATGGACTTCATTGGACCTCTTGACCCTCCTTCCAAGAAAAAGAAATATATCATTGTATGCACTGACTATCTGACTAAGTGGGCTGAAACCAAGGCAATCAAGGCAGCAACAGTGGAGAAGGTGGCTGAGTTCTTAAGGGAGAATGTATTTTACAAGTTTGGTACCCTAGAGAATTGGTCACTGATTAAGACAGCTAGTTTACTTCCAACATGATTGAAGACTTGCTAAGCCATCACAAGATCAAGCATAGAACCTCCACTCCCTATCACCCACAAGCTAATGGGAAAGTGGAGGTGACCAATACAGCACTGGAGGGCATCGTGACCAAAGTTGTTAGCAGTAGTAGGAAATATTGGGTAGATAGAATAGTTGAGGCCACCTAGGCCTATAATACCACCTGGAAGACCACCACTGGATTCACACCCTATGAGCTGGTCTATGGGAAAAGTCCCTGTTGTCCATTGAGTTTGAGTATAATACATTGAGGATGGCAGCCCAACTAGATCTAGATCTCATCGGTGCACAAAAAGAGAGATTGCTCTAGTTGAATGGTTTAGATGAGTTCAGAATGCAGGCCCTCCTACACACAAAGGTAAATCAAATTCAAAGGAAGATCTGACATGATAAGAACATCACGGATAAACAATTTCAAGAAGGTGATTGGGCTTTGTTATATGATTCCGGGTATATAGACTTTAAGGGCAAGTTAAGGACAAGATGGTTAAGGCCTTATGTTATAAAGAGATGTCATGATAATAATTCTGTGCAGATCAAAACCATAGATGCAGAGGCCATTCCTTTACTTGTTAATGGGCATAGATTGAAAGTTTACACAAGGCCATTGTTAAAGAAAGAGTTCATTGATGGTATCAACAAAACAATGATGGTGGTGGAGCAAGCCTCAACTCCTGCCTCATCAAGTCAGTGAGAAAAAAGAAAAAGAAAAAATAAGGAGACTTAGGTGAAAACCTCCATGAGGTGCTTGCGCCCCACTTTTGGGTTGAAAACCTATTGGGCTAGACCAATGGTGTAAAAAAAAAAAGAGAGATAAATAAAAATATCTCTGGGTGAAAACCTCTCTTGAGGCGCCCATGGCAAGCAACTAGGATGAAAACCTCTTGAGGGTAGACTAGTTGTTTTCAAAAGAAAAATAAAAATAAAAAGAAAAAGAGAAAAGAAAAAAATCATGAAATTTTGTTTGCAGGTCAGTAGGAGGACGATCAAAGAAGAAAAGGAGAATAAAAAGGACCTATTCCACTCATATTTTTATTTCACCCTTCATTATCCTTCACCATTACACCATTCCTTTCATTTTTTTCACTCATTTGCCTCAGTCTGCAAGGGTACTGTGTTTTCTATAGGTACAGGATCCCTTGAAAACCTATAGGATGATCCTGTAGGAATTACAGTGGCTTGGGAATCCTAAAGGAAGTAATCCTAGGGCAATGAAATGACCTACACATGTCAAAAAAATAAAATTCCTACATCACCGCATCATTACCATACCTCTCTCCACCTTGATCACCCTTGCATCATCATTAAAAAAATCAGTTTTCAAAAAAAATTACAGTCTTCAAGAAAAAACACAGAGAAAAAATGAGACAAAGAGAAAAGGGGAATAGCACCTGAAGGGTTATTTCTCATTATTCACGCACCCCTATACCTCCTCTCCATCCATGTTCATCGTCCTCAAGTCCCAGCAATAGAAATGATTAAAAATTCTGAGGGAGAAGTAGCTACACGACATCCTGTAGGAAATCCTGTAGCAGCCTATCCCACAGAAGAAAAATCATAAGTTGCCGCAAGTTTCTAGCATGGAGATTCAAGGGTAGAAGATCTTCCAGAGAAGCAACAACACCATCATATTCAACACTAGGTACTTGCACATCAAAGAAATCATCAAAGGATAATAAAATAAAAAAGAAGGAGAGATCACATGCAGCCAACATATAACAAAAACCTTGTTTCTTCAAAAACTATAGAAAAGTATTGTTACCATAGGTAAGTATCTCGCTTCACTCTCTCATTTGCATAATGCAATCAAAAGATGTAAAGGTTGTGAATGAGTTGATTCATAAGTAAAAGGTGGCCAGTTAACTTGGCCACCTTCATTCATTCAGCGAGGAAAAAAGAGTTAGTCCTCACACACGTGGCAGCAGTCAAGTCAAAGAAAAGGAGGATGAGGTCAAAAGAAGTTAAGACTACAGATGCCCGAAGTGGGATTTGATTACGAGGTGAAAGGAATGATGATGTGATAGTGGGGACCAACGGTCCAAAAATAGGAATTCTTACCTCAGCTACTGGCACACCACCTCACTCAACTCGACCATAAGAGCAAATAGACGTTGTTCCCTATGTACTCATGAATTCATCTTCTTGAGGCTCACACTAGAAAAGTCACTCTCGTCCCCAAGAAACCTACAGGAGAGGAAAACTTCATTTTTTCCTATGCAGGACTTCCTACAGTATCCTACAAGAAATCCTACAGGATCACACAAGAATCGTACAGGATATAGTCGGGCAGTCTACAAGATTGGCAGAGAGCAATTTTAGGGGGGAAACATAGGGGTTGGCTACAACAAGCACTATGAGGAGGTAGGCTCTACATTTCCTTCCATTTTTCCAAGTAAAAAGAACATAAAAATCTCCTAGTTTGATGAATTTATAGCTGTATAAGGGAATTGTATCCACAGAAATTTCAGTCCCATTTCCTCCATTAAAATTTTGTATCTCTGCTCCTCAAATTCACGAGACAAATTGACATGGGGATTTAATAGAAGGGAACCCATTAACACTGTAAGGATTCACCAACACCCTCCTGTGCTATAAATATTCACAAGGCATAATTAGATGGGGTGCTTTGAGAAATTGAGGGGGTGTGATGATGAAGTAGCCATATATTTTTCTCTCTCCCTCATTCCATTGACCAGGACCCATGCCAATGTTGTGGTGAGAGGCCTCTCCATAGAGCTCACCACTTAACTCATAAGTAGAATTACTACACTTCCCTTAGGAGTGCCTTGGAGAAAGGAAGACAAGGGAGATAGCCCAAACTACAAAGAAGAAATTATTTCTAGAGGGAGAGGAGCCCATTGAAGACAAAAATGGAGTGAGGAGAGCAAGCCTATCATACCTATGGAATGAGGTAATCTAGCATCTTATAAAATACATATCATGTGAAGGTAGGTATAGTGCGGTATATGAATATCACTTTAGGCTTCTTGAAGAATTGAAATTTGGAGCAAAAACACCTCCTCACCACAAGCTCAACATACCATACTTCCTTCTGCGGTCACTGATAGATAAAAGCATGAAGGTGCACGAAGGAAACTACCAACAACTAGCCCACCATGGGTTAATTAGAATCATCATAGAAGATTCCCTCCAAAACCTTAGAATTCCCATCACTTGGGCAATTTTTAGAGACATGTTGACAGAGGTGGATATCAAGGCCCTCACATATGATAGAAGCCCTAGTGTCACTGAAAAGGATGAAGAAAGACTGAAACAGAGGAAGAAGAAGCAAAGAGGGATGAAGAGGAAATAGATGAGGAGGAAGAGGAAGAGAAATAGAAGGAAGGTGATGAAGAAACAAAGGAATATGTTAAGGAGGAACCTGATAAACAAGATGAGGATCTAGAGGGAGAAGAAGAGGGGAAAGACAAAGGTGAAAAGGGAAATGCAAAAGAGGAGGCAAAGGACAAGGAGGAGTCACCCAGGGTGTCTCCAAAACCTACCAAGAAAGAGGTAGTAGTTTCCCTCGCTGCCCTTAGCACCCTTATTAAACAAAAAGGAAAGAGACAAAGGCAAACCCCATTACACTTTAGAACAAGGAAAAGTACAAGGATAAGGCAAGGAAAACCTCAAACTCCAACCAAGGTTCCCATTGTTATTGAGGACTCACCTAAACAATAGGAGAAGATGGCTCCACTTATAAAAACTCAAGGAGAAGGATCCTCAGTACAAACCTTCCCCAAGTATCCTATCACTTATGAGAGAAGGCATGTGACTAGATCTACCTCATCCAAAGGAAAAGACATCCTACATGATACACAACAGGGCCTACAAGAAGTAGAGGAAGTCCTACAGGAAACTTTGCTAAACCTACAAGAAACTCAAAAATTGGATAAGGAAGGAAGTATGGAGCAAGAAACAAAGAGATATGACCCAAAGCTAAGGGAACCTAGTCCTCAACCTAACCTTGACTCCTACTACAGATTTATTGAAGGGGGAGGGTCATTCCACAAAAATTTGCCATCCCATTATTCTTTGAGCTTGAGAAAGAAAGATCCAGAACACATAAATGGATGCATATTGTCAATTCCAAGGGAGTGGAGGACATTGGTCACATGGAGGAGAAGCTCAAAGAGATGGGAACATAACTAAGTAGCCTGAGGGATAGAGAGGCCATAATGAAAAATTAGTTGGAGGTAGAAAATGCATGGTTGAAAGGACAACTACAAGAAAGAGAGAATCAATTGGCATCCATGGCCAGACTATCTTTGGAAGCAATCCAACAAAATATGCTAGCTAAGTCCTATGTATTATACCTTAAGGAACAGTGGCTGCAGTTCCAAATAAAGACCCTAGCACAGAGAGGCACTATACCATTCCAGGATTATAGACAGTTCATTGATCTTTGTGATCAAAGCACATTGGAAGATAGGGCTAAGATGTCTGAGTTCTACTTGCATAACATGGCCTTGACAAATATGAATGTATGGGACCCTAATGCAAAGCTAGGGGATTTACAATTGATGGCTTTGGCATCATGGATGAACCATGAGGAAGAAAGGGCTGTAGAAATGAAGAAGATATTGGCAAGGGAACAAACAAAGCCTCTCATGATAAGAGATGAGCAATCAAATCCAATGGTTAACATTAGCACACATTATTTAATTGCAAATGATCCTCAACTTTCACCCAGGTATCTTTCTACCCAAGAGCAAGTAATTACACATTTTGAGGATATGTTCATACTGTTATGGGATGACAACATGCAAGCTTGCCAAAGGAGATGGAATACTTTGCCATATAGTTTGAAAATCAGAGAGTACCATTCTCCTCAAAGGATGAGAGAAGCACTGAACAGGACATCCATGTACAAAAAAACCATCCAAAGGCTCAAAGTCAATTGGATTGGCTTGAGACTCATTCCACCACTTATCTTGGGGATGTTAGAAGGAAGGAAGGAAGAGGAAGAAAGAAAGCAGTGGGAGGAGATAGAAAGGAAGGTAGGATTCTATGCACAAGAAGAAGAACCCACAATAGAAGCATGGGATGTCAGGGAAGCCACTAGAGCTATGAAAGACATGGATATTAATTGAGTTGCTCAGAGGATGAGCAACACTTTCAGTAGGGGTGATGATGAGACTCATCATTGGGTAACTATATGGAACTTAATTCACCTCCTAGCTTAGTCAAATCAACTCTTCTCACAATTTATTACATGTTTTGATTGTATTTTGTTTAATGAGATGAGTCAAAGTGAGATATTATGCCTAATGGACTAATGTGCATTAAATGCAGGTTTGCGAGAGAAAATAAGGGAATTTTGGCAAGATTAAAGACTGAAACTCGAATGGGACAAGGAACATATATTGTAGGAGGTAAATCCTCCTCATTTACTCCTCCCACATTCGAATATTCATCCATCAATCACACTAGCTCGGAGTACAAGAAGCCAAGTCATGAAGATCAAAGGGCAGCCAAGTAAGTGATAGTCAAAGAGTTAGTTCATCTCAATTTTGGGAGCCAAGCCTCCCTAGATTTAAGAAATTCATTGGAGAATTTAGTTATATAAATAAAGAGGCCTAGAGCCTCATTAGGATTCGAATTTTTGTTGTAAAAACACTAGTTATTTTGGAGCTCCAGACTGGTGGAAGACATTGTTATGTAATTTTTTGTTTTGATAATGAGAATGAGTTTTTTCATGATCCAATACTGAGTTAACTCAGAGGGCTGAAGCTCTTGGGTTAGAACCCAACCCTAGCAACAAAGGCTCCTCTTCTTGTATCTGTAGTCTTAGATTAGTTTCATATCTTCATGGTTAAATTGTCCTTAGAAGTATTTCATTGCAAGTAGTGTAGATTTGATTAGTTTGTTTATTAGTTTGGTTCCATTTGTGCTTTACTTCAACAATAGGTTAGAGGGGATGAAAGGAACACCAAAAAGTTGTCAATAGGTGTCTTGGTCTCACTTCCTCCATCAGGGATCATGATTCGAGGAAAGGACCCTTATGCAACCCCAAAAAGACAAATTTCTACTTTCTCATAGAATTTAGAGTTTACTGTACTTGAACCAGCATTTGATCAGTTTGCAAGTGTAGGATTTAATTACCATTTCTTCCATTTTCATTCTTACACTAGGTCTCATCAATTACTTCATCTTATTTTGCAAATTTTCGTCATGCATGAAGTAGACAACTAGCTCATTAAACTTTGTTTTTCTAGCTTATTGAAATTCTTCTTGTTTACATTATTTTTGAGAAAATATCATTGTTTGATGTAGTGCAGGTGTTTCAGAAGTAGAGAAAGATTTCATAAAAATAAACCTCTTTCCAACTTCATCCATCCATAATCATTCCTTGCTTTCACTAAGACCTTCACCAATTTCATCATTTTACATGGAAACTTCTCCAAGCATGTTGAGCAAATCCAACCATCTCCCAACCTTGGTTTTGAGTTCTCAGTAATCCTAGGCATTTTCTCACTCCATTCCATCCACCAACCACCTTCCCGAAGCCTTCCATCATCTCTAGCACCCATTGTTTCTCTCTTGGCTGTATCCTGTAGAAATACAGGGAATCCTGTAGGTTTTTAGGACATCCTGTAGTTTTTCCTGTAGTGGCCCGTTTTGAGGCTAACTTGAGGGAAAACCTCTAGGAAGCCACACAAGGTCACCTAAGGGTCTCCCAAACCTTCCAACCGTCCACCAGCATCCCTAATCCACCTACCACATCACCAAAGGAGATTAGCTTTCACACTTGTTTTTCCGTAAAAAAAGAATAAAAAGAAAAGAAAAAAACAAATTTTTTTCAGTCCTTTACATGCACAGTAGTGATGTTTGATGTTTTGAACTCTCATGCTTAGGACAGTAGCATTTCATACATGTTAGCTTGACATTCTTATAAAGCATAGTTTCTTAGCAGTTAGTTAGGAAATGGCGTGGTTTTAGCATTGGATTTCAGTCCTTTTCCTTATTGCAGTAGACAAGCTTTCTCCTATTATAGATTTATTTTTCTTTCATTAGTAATCAAGCTTCTTATGAATCCATAGAAGTTTGGCTTGAAAACCCTAGTGGTCTCTCACCAACTAAACAGTGACAAAAGGCAGAACCATCACTTTTACTTGTGTATACAGCACTGTCACCTCCAAGTTTGTACGAACCCCGGGTTGATAAAGTAAAGTTGGTAGCCCTAGGATTTGCAACATTCTTGCTGCAATACTGGTGCTCATCAAGATCCTTGCCATCAAACTTCCTCATATCGATCTTTAGAACATGGTGGGTCTTCAATCGAATGTTAGAGTCTATGAAATCATGATTAACGTTTATTTTGTTCTCATCTTGAGTTTCCTTTACTACCCTTTCGCCATTATTAAGCATTTCTTGTAGCAACTTTGTCGAATCTTCCATGTTGCCTTTAAGATTTTCTTCTATACCATCCATCTTAGCTTCTATGTCATCCATCTTATCTTCCACGCCATTCATCTTAGTTTCCATTCCATTCATATTACCTTTTATTCCTTTCTTTAATCCATCCATCTTAATTTATGTTACTTTTTGTGAGAGTGAAAATTGTTGCACTTGGTCTCGTAATTTTGATATATCGTGTTGCATTTCTTCTTGTTATTCATGAGTCATGGTAAATATTTCAGGTTGCTTACTATTTGTTTCCATTTTCTTTCTTCGGGGCATCAATTTATAATAATTACGCCTCACTATTAACTTTGAATCACTTCAAACTAATTTTTCAAACCAAACTTATGCAAATTTATAAAAAAAAAACTTCACACCTTTTTTTTGCTTTGTAGGAGATCAATATTGAATCTGTTGTATCTCTGAAATTTCAAATCTCCAAGGTCTAAAATTGGAACTTGTGGTAGCCTTGTGCGTACTCTTTCCAATTCCACCAGTCTGATCGAAATTGAATTCTCCAAGAAATATTTATGCCCAACCTCCCAAATTGACCTGATTATATACTTTTTCAGTAGAGCAAACTTATATGAAGTTCCATGTGTCATTGTTTTGACCTTCAAACCTAAAAATGATATACAGACAACTACATTCTGTCCTCTTACGAAAGTTCAATCCGATGCTCAAACCGAAATTTATGACGATTTTCCCAAGGTCGCCTGTTTGGGATGTAATTACGGATCCTACAAAAACCCTAAATTCCTTTGATCATATATACGAAATTATCGTAAGA
>APFE031403987.1:0-13220 GCA_000404065.3 Pinus taeda
GTGGAAGAAGTTTGAACATATCAATAGAAAAATGTATACCCATAATCTTATTGATAATAAGTAGAGAGAATTATACTAGAGGGAGTAGAACCAACATGGTGAAGATAATCAATCAGTATCATTTATAGCATAAATGAGGACAGTAAAGTGATATAGATAATTGTTTCCTTTCTTTTTCGATCATCACAAAGTAGTCTTGTTAGAGATAATAATGTTAAGGATATTCACCTGCTTTAATAGACTCCATACTTGTTGTCCTCATATATGTATTGTACTTTATGTCATAAAGAGGATTAAAACATAAAAATGAGTTGGAATGGGCTAGGAATGATCATGCAAGGTGAAGAAAGGCTTGTTCTCGAAAATACTCCCAATGTGTTTTTCCCTTGAGGGAACAACAAAAACACTCGAAAAAGTGTTGTTCCCTAGAGGGAACACCGAAAAAACACTTGGAAGAAGTGTTGTTCCCTTTAGGGAACAACAAAATCATACTTAGAAAAAAGCTGATGTTCCCCGGAGGGAAAAACAAAGGAAAACATACAAAAAAAGTGTTGTTCCCTTTAGGGAACAATAAAAAAAATACGCACATAAAGTGTTGTTCCCTGGAGGGAACAACAGTTGTTCCCTGTAGGGAACAAAAAAACACACGAAAAAGGTATTGTTCCCTTTAGGGAACAACAATTGTTCCCTTTAGGGAACAACAGTTGTTTCCTATAGGGAGCAACAAATCAACACATGAAAAAGTGTTCTTCCCTGGAGGGAACAACAGTTATTCCTTGGAGGGAACAACAGTTGTTCCCTGTAGGGAACAACAGCTATTCCCTGTAGGAAACAACAACTATTCCCTGTAGGGAACTGCAGTGGTTCCTTGTAGGGAACAACAATTGTTCCCTGTAGGGAACTGCAGTGGCTCCCTGTAGGGAACAGTAGTTGTTCCATGCAGGGAACTGCAGTGGTTCCCTGTAGGGAACAACAAAAGAAAATAGGGAGAGAAAAAAACACAAACAAGAAAACATCCCTATTGCTCTAAAAAAAATAAGGGAAATGATATAGAAGAAAGAAAAACAATAGAAAAAACAATTGTATTTACAAGTCTCAAAAATAACTTTTTTCAGAATTGGTGCTGCCGAAGAGTTGCCTTCCGCACCAAGAATTTGTATTGTAGAATCTTCACGTATCTATTGGCAAAAGGATGCCCTTGTAAGATATTTGTGGTAGAGTCATACCCGATTCCCATTTGCTTTAAATGAATAGACAGACCCATCAATGGTGGCTAATGTAAGGGTGCCATTATCGTGCACCTATTTTATCGCATAGGGACCTAACTACATAGTCTGGAGTTTGCCCGGGAAGTCCTAGAACCTGAAATCATATAGAAGTGCCTAGTCACGTTCATGGAATGTCTTTTTCTTGATGAGGGCATCATACCATTTTTCTCTTTGTTGTTGAATAAGTGTAGTATGCTGAAGAGCCAATAGCCGGATTTCATCTAATTCATTTATTTGTTGTAATCTGTTGATTTGTGCTTCATTCAAATCTAGCCCCACTTCTTGGGCTATCATTAATGTCTGTATTTCAAATTCTATGGGGAATATAGGTTCCTTACCAAACACCAGCTGATATCAGGAGTATCCTATTGTATTCCTCTGCCCACAAGGCTTCCGTCAATCGAGTAGTCTAGTCACGTCTATGCGAGGCGACTGTCTTTGTTAGAATGGCCTCGATTACCTTGTTGGTACAATCTACCTGGTTGTTTGCCTGTGGGTGTTATGGAGAGGTGATTCTATGCAAAATGTGATGGTTTTTTAGTGTAGCAACAATCTTATGGCCTACAAGTTGTGGCCCTCCATCCGTAATTATTTCTCTGGGTAAACCATACCGCACGAAAATTTCAAAGAGAAAATTGATTATTGTTTCCTATGTTGCTCTTGGTAACACTACTGCCTCCACCTATTTATTCATGTATTCCGTTGCAACCAGTATATATGATTTTAATTAGATGATGGATTTATTGGGTCGATGAAATCTAATGCCCAATGTTCAAAGGGTTCGATGACTAGTTATGAGTGTATGGGCATCTCGTCAGACTAGCCAGGGCGGCCCATTCTTTGGTAGCTATCGCATGCCTCGACAAATTTCTTGACATCCTTAAAAATCATGGGCCAATAATAACCCATCTGTAAGATTTTATGTGTAGTCCTGCGGTCTGCAAAGTGTCCCCTACAAGGTCCATCGTGGCAGGCTTTTAGGATATCGTAAATTTTGTCTTCCCTAATACACCTGCGGATATGCATATCGTCTCATGTGTGAAAGAGGTATCCTCCGATCCAGGAGAACAGAGTATTGCGTTGCACTATCAGTTTCCTTTCTCTGGGTTTTAGGTGTTTTGGTAGTTTTCCCACTGCTAAGTAATTCATCACATCTACGTACCACTGTGTTTTCACGGTCACAGTAAACAGGTGCTCATCGGGGAACTAGTCTTCTACCGCCACTGTGTCGTCTGTTCTTAGCACTTGGGAGAGAATTTTGCCACTAGATTTTCCTTTCCTGGTCGATCCTTGATCGTTACGTCAAATTCCTACAAAAGGATTAACCATCGTGTCACTCTTCCATTCGTAATAGATTTATTAACTAAATATTTGATAGCAAAGTGATCAATATACAGGACTACAGGGTATCTTGTTATATAGTGTATGGATTTACTAATAGCATAGATTACAGCTAGAAACTCCTTCTTTGTAACTGTTTAATTCAACTCAACACAAGTTAAATTTTTGCTAATGTACTATATCACATAGGGTTTCTTGTCTTCTTCTTGGCCAAGAACTTCTCCAATGGATGTATTTGATGAGTCTAATGAAATCTGGAATGGTATATCCCAGTTCGGGCCAAGTAATAGTGTTGTTGTTGATAGTAGTCATTTTAATTATGCAAAGATAATGTCACATTTGTTAGTCCACATAAAATCAATATTACCTATCAAGGCATACTATGGTGCAACAATCTGTGAATTTTTTTATTATAAATCTTCGATAATATCTAGCAAATTCTAGAAAATTGTGTATCTTTGTTTGAGTGTAGGGGATAGCTAGTATGAGGATTACTTGTATTTTTGTTGGTTCTACCTGAATTCCAGCTGCTAAGATGTAATGGCCCAGAATTAGGCCTTTTGTCATCATCATATGGCATTTCTCGTGGCTCAAAGAGTGCCTAGTAGCAATGCATATTTCCAGGACTTTCTCCAATGTCTGTAATGCCTGCTCAAAGTCATCTCCATAGGGTGTGAAATCATTCATGTATACCTCTAATCCTTCATTTATAAAATCTGAAAAAATACTGAGTATGGATCTTTGGAATGTAGCAAGTGTGTTGCACAGTCCAAAAGGTAATACCCTGTAAGCAAACGTCCCCAAGGGGAAGGTGAAAGTAGTCTTATCTTGGTCTTCCGGAAGGGGAAAATGGTATTTTTTTGTTGCTTTGCTAAGCTCTCTGTAATCGACGCATACATGCCATTTACCATTCTTTTTAGGAACCACAACTAATGGAGAAACCCATTTACTGTCAGATATATGATAGATAAAATTCACATCTAACAGTTTCTGTAGTTCGTCTTTAACGATATCCTTGAGGTGAGGATTTAATCTATGCTAAGGTTGTACTACGGGTCTTGCATCCTTTTTAGTGTAAATGTGGTGCATACATAGTTGAGGGTCAACCCCTTTCATATCTAGGTAATCCAAAGCGAAAGCCTTTTTATATTTTCTAAGGATTTGAATAAGTTTCTGCTGCTGGTCATCACTCATGTTTTTGTTAATGTTAAGGATTTTCCCTTTCTCAATTTCAATAGGTTTCCTATTATAGACAATGTTGTTGATATTTTTTAGTCATCAATATCTTTTAAAGGATCTTCTTCAATTTCATTATCAAGGAATGCTTCAATCATGTGACATTTTAGATTAGATACTACAGAAAGGTGGTTAATGCAAGTGTTAATAATATCGTCTTCTGTTTGGTTTTTAAATTCAAGAGCATTTGCTACAGTTAATGGTGATCGAATATTTTCTGTTAAATATGTTACAGGTTGCTTCCTAGTTTTTATTATGGTTAGGTTTGGCTGAGTTGGAGGGTATAAAGCTAGGTTCTTCACATCATTCCCTCTAGCTATAGTCATACTGCCTGTTCGACAGCTTATATAAGCATCTACAGTTGCTAGCCAAGGTCTTCCTAATATTACAGGATGTTCATCTAGACAGTTTCTAGGATTAATAATAAAAAAATCTAGCAGATATTCCCAAGAGTCTACAGAAACCATCACATCCTGTAATGTCCCTTCTGGTTTAATAACTGAATGGTCAGCAAGTTCCAGCAAGGTCGTAGTTGGATCTAAGGCTTGATGCCAAGCCTCTCGCAGGATGTTGTTGTGAGAATATTAATGGCTGCCCCTAAATCGACTAACGCATTGGGAAAGGAGCATCCATTTATTTGTACTATGACAATAGGGTTTCCTGGATCTTCATATTCCATCGATTTCTCTTTGCCTAATAATAGATCAGACAAATTTCCGACTACATGGACAATTGGTGTTACCTTTATTTTCCTCATAGACTTTTTGGCACACAATTCCTTAATGTTTTTTGCATAGATTGGAATGTCTTGAATAGCATGGAGGAGGGGTATTTTTATGCAAATATTTTTTAGTTCTCCCAGGAGATCGAATGCAGGATATTCAATTGGGTGAGGTATATTCAATATTTCTGGGAATGGTGGAGAAGAGGTAATGATCTGTTCGTGACTTTTCTATTTGACTGTATTTTCCCTTTGAGGTGTTTGTTCCATAATCAATGGCTTATTTGGGTATGGTTCTTCAAGTTGTAGATTTTTATCATCCTTTGGCACGATTATTCGTCCAAACCTTAACTTGAGTTCATTACATTCTCTCAACTCAGTTTTCAGATCCAGACCTTCAATGATTTGTACTGACTCGACTGGTCTGTTGTTAGGATTTGGGTTGGGCTAGGCTGGGAGTTGCGATTGTAGATTGGATTGAGGATTCTGCTGCAATGTATAAGGTGCTGGTAGCATGGGTTGAGGTAGGGGGACTGTCCCTATTAGCTGGTTCGTGGGTCTTTGCCAGCTTGATTGCTATTTTTGGTTTTGTGAAGTGGAGGGGGGCCATTGAGATGGATATGCCTTGTTCTGCCAAAATGATGGAAGGTAAGAGGGATTTGGCCAACTATTGTTTGGGTTTGACTAATTGGACCAAGGTGGCATGGAGAATGCTTATGGTGGCCAATTAGGAAAAGGTGGCTGGTTCTGCCATGTAGCTCCTATATATTGTTGGGAATTATATTGCGAAGGCTGAAAGAATGAAGATGGGTTGGTAAGCATACCTGTTTGTCGTGCTTTCCATTGGCGATGCTGGTTTAACAGGTATACTGGTTCTGCTTCTTCCTCTACCTCCTTGAAGACTGCTTTTATTCCTCGGAGCGACGGGCAATTTTCTGTGGCATGTTCCTATATCACATGACACTTGCCACTTGATGGATGCGTCATGGACCTGTCACTCCCTTAGAGGTTGAAACCACCTAATAGGGTCCTTGATTAACCTCCTCCTTGAACTTGGAGACACTTGTACACGTTAAAACCCATTATGGAAGGGCATGCCACTATGAAGTGTCCACTTGGTTCCATGGCTTGTAAGTTCATTTACTTAATTATATTGATGATTTGTTTTACTAGAAGGTGAGGAGACGCATTGGATCTTATACAAGATTACAGGTGGGTCTTCATCTCGTGGTTTGGCCTCCCTATATGGGGTCCAAGCCCTCCAAAGGGTCATATTGTCATTTGTAGGGTGATATTTGAGAGCCATGAGCCTCCATTACAACAGAGAACAAATAGCCATGCCATGGGATTCTTCAGTACCATTCATCACTCGCTCATGCTCCACTTATTTGATGATGATGATACACCTAGACCACCTTGCCTAGGTGGCTACACTCTTGCACCACACACTTGTCAGTTGATCTAGGGCCCAAATGGGGTTGTGTCTCACCATGGAAAATAAAGGGAGGGATTGGGTCATTGCTCCAACCCTTGCAAATGGGTTACATGCTTTTTCAATCCACTTGGAGACCCATGAGGATGATTTTGTGCACCCACAACCACTTGAGAGCACAATAGGTCATTTTCTTGGAGATCAAGGGACCACCACCTTTATGACTATTTTTTGAGCCCTTCCACTCATTTTGGCAGATGAAGGACTTCAGTGGGCCTTTCAATGGCCCTCCAAGCCATTGTATGACTATTTTGGCCCCCTTGAGAGGCCTATTTTTCATGTTTTGGAGCTATGTTGGTGGATTTGTCATTAAGGGATGTTATTTTACACATTATTTTATTATTAGGGGCATCATTAGGCCTAATTAGGAAAATCGAACCCTTTGAGGATAATATATATTGATGAGAGGATCATTTCATTCCTCATCATCCCTTGGATTTAGATCTATCTCTTCATGAGAAATTCTCTATACCTATTGATGGATGAATGGGAGAAATTTTGATGCATTTCAATGTTTGGATATCTTTTCTTGATCTTGGAGCTTCACTTTTGTCTCTATTTGATGATTGGATAAATTCACTATACGCTTAAGTGCTCTTTCATGTTTATTTTCTCTCTTGTACACATGATTAATTTATGGAATTTTCGCTCATGAAATGTGAAATGTGCCCTAATTGAATCCGAATTTGTGAAAATTTTGATTTTGTGAGATATTGCATATGTTATATGTTTGGGTAGAGATTAAATATCGAATTTGAAGAGTATAGTCAAACATCAATTTGAAGAATTATGATTTGTTTACTGCCTCTATATTCATTATTATAGTAAAATAAATTATCATTTTTATTTGAAAAAAAAAATTAGTTAGAAATTGCATAGATATTTTTATACATATTACTCTTTGCAAGTACAAACACACAAGAAGTAATGTATATATATTTGTCATAACAACCCTAATTGAAATACATCAAAAGATATTATAAGAATAAGCAAATATTAAAAACATTAGCAAAGTAAACATGGTAAAAAATTACTCACATGTAAGAATTTTAAATGCTTTCTCATACCTGATTTTAGTATATTATTTTAGAAGTTATGAGTTATCGATGTCATTTAATCAAATCAAATTTCATTTATAATCAAATTTATTTTAAATCAAATGAAAATTTAAAATCAAATGAAATGGTAGATTCCAACTTGATACTATTAAGACAATTGGAATCTTATTTTTAATTATAAAACAAACCCAAAATGAAATTACTCACTATATACAAATTACAACTCAATTCAGCGATATAAAGGTTAATCTGAGCTGCACCCTAGATTAGGTAAGGATTAGCAGTTGGGTAAGCTCAAATGAGAAAAGGGGAGGGTGATAAACTGTAGGATTGAGAGTACCTCTACCTTAGATACCTATGCTTACTTTGTTTCTTATGTTGCCTCCGCCCTCATCAAGATTCCTTGATCATATGAGCGATCATTTCTTTGTTATTGCATGCATTACTCTCAGCTTGGATGGTAGATGGAAATCCCTTAAATGCAGTGGGAGATTCATCATTTTCTAAAAGATGAAGAGACGAAAAATACCTTTTGCTCGCACTGATGTATAGTGAGATATTCATCATTTTGTAAAACGTGCAAAGAAACATAATTATGTGGGTTCCTGGGGCTGCAAAGGAAACCCAGATTTGAGGGTATGTATGGAGTGTAGGAGGATTTACATGACAGAAGAGAAGCTCTATGTGTCTTCTCGGTATGTGTATGCGTAGTGACTTCAAAAAAATATATTAAGTGCCCTCCATATCAGAATATTATGCAAATAGCCAGACCATTTGGTGATTTTAAATCCTTGACTCGAAGTAATTTGAAGATACGTTTTTTAAAAATAGAAAATTAAAAGAAGGATTTGTATGCGTGTCAAATTGAAACTTCAAAACGTAAAAGTAATGACCGGAACAATGCTCAAGTCAAGTTGTAAATCCATTAATTTAAAAAATGTTTCCTCCACTCTTAGAACTGGATAAACTCGATCCCGAACCGCCGAGCTTATCTCAATTGTAGATTCTCTTCTATTTGTCAACGTGGATAACTTCCCCTGTCCGTTTATGTTACCATCTCCATTTACGATCATCCCCACTCCGGTGCCAGGAAATATTTCAAAATTGAAATGTTTTGGTTAAGTGGAGGTGAAATTAATGCAGACTGCCATTAATCACTCTCGCTCCCGCCCAAACAAATTCAAACTCAAAGTCCATTTACTCTCCGAATAAGCTTGCAGAATACAAGTTGAACGACTAAAAGAAACAAATAATAGGGTTGAATATTGTTTTGAAATTAGTTAAGAAATTTAATTTCTTGTTTGTAGAAGTTTGCAGTAGAATGCATTCTTCTAATTCGAGAGATAGATTGTATGTAGAAAACATTGTTGGAATTGTATTGAGTTCCTACTAAAGTAATTATCGCCAAAATAGTGAGACCTGGGATCATTGTTACAAAAATCGCTATGGAAGCTAAGCCAAATCTAAGGTAAGTGGATCACAGAGATTTCATGAAATCATGTGCAAGAGTATGGGAATTTCGTGATTTGAAATTCTGAAATTAAAATTTGTTTGGGATTAGGAATTGTAGCATATAAGTTCAAAAACATAGTGATGGTATGCCTGAGCTTTGTTAGTATACAATGTTGATCGTTGATGAAGGGTTACACTGAAGTTTGGACTGCTTGAAATGAATTGGAAAATGTCAATGCAATGAGAAAAGGTCATTGAATTTCCAATGAGGAGCCATGTGCATTCTTGTTTCCAAGACGTTTTCTGAACATCACAACCATGGTATTGTTGTCAACATTGAAAGGTGTAGTCCCAAAGATTTTGATGGAAAGGAGATTTTTGCGGTTAACCAAAATCCATTTTCCTTAACAAATCAATCTTGAGGCCTCTGGGTTACTGCCCACAAAGCCTATTGGAAGCGCTTTAGGCTTTAAACCTTTAAACTGTGAACTTATACTTCATCGGAGCTATTACATTATCGGGTCTTTTCCACCATATCGTGAGCTTAAAAATATGCTTTTAAGCCTTAAAACCCTGATCAATACATATATCAGAAAATCCACAGTCAAGGAATTTAAAAAGGGAAACTCCGCTTCAATCCTAATAGTCAGACCTCAAATTTTCATAAGCCACAAATAGAACTGTTGATGGGTCCGTTCTTTATCCTTTTCTCGTAGCGTTGTTCCAATGCCGACCTCTCATTACCAACACCTTCGATCATCGATTGGTCCATCAGCATTGTCGCCCATCGCTCATCGGCCATTTAACTCCACCGTCTCTTGACCTCCGTCAAATGCGATCGCTGATCACACCTAGACCATCAATCAGAACTCTTGATCTGACGGTCTAAGATCCATTGTATTTTCGCAGTCACACTATTCGATGGTTGGACTTCGATAACACCCTAAGGCCTTTGTCGATGCAATAAAGGATTTGGACCGTTGATCCATAAGATCAAACGACTCCTTGCATTCTTTTTGTTTTCCTCCTTAATCTAATCTTTTTCCATTTGAAGGAATTATGTGTTAAACACAGTTCCGCCACAGTCTACCAAGCATGCATAAATTCCATTACACAATTAACCTGGTTAATTCAATGGGTCACCATCACACCTAATGGTCGATCAATACATCAAAATTGGGATTAAACCCCCGACACACACATATGAAAGAGAGTTGGAAAAAACACATTAATGCATATATATATGAAACACAGACAGGCGCAAAGTTCACCATAAACACACATATATTGTATTAACGAAGCACGATTACAATCCTAAGGCATTTCAGTCTTAGCAACAGTCCTCCTCTTGACTACATCTTGTCTTATCTACTACTCTATCCACTCTTCTGAATGTGCAGGTTCATGACACATACACAGACAGACACATATATATATGGGATCATTGTTGGATCGGATCACGGAAGGATCCGATCAATCCTCTAGTAAAAGCCCTAAAGCTCCAATATGCATACATGCATATAACACATGGCAGATTACACTGATAAGTCTCCTCGAGACTTTATCCATTCCATCTTTAAATCTGTTTTAAAATAGGTTTTTCCCTGTTTTTCTCCCCTAGTCCATGTCTTCCTCCTTTTTCGCTTTTGATTCCTCCCTTTGACTAAGGGTGCTGGATGCTCCTCCATCAGACTCCCAAGGCACAAAAATTTATTACCTCCTGGTCATATGCTTCTCCTTGACTTTAGCAATTCTACTGACTTCATTTCTTCATTGGAACTGCCATCATGGTCTTCTATGAGCTACAACCAAGTCTCTGCAACAGCAAGTCCTCCTTGCTGCCACTTACCTCACCAAGCTCTCCTTTGGAATTGGTCTTTTGGCGAGCTCTATGGTTCTCTACTCGAACCTCTTGCTGACTAGCAATTCTACCCAACACTTCTTTTGTTGGAATTGTTATCTCTAAGACAACTCTACCCACAATTGCAACTGTGGAGCTGCATCGAAAACTTCTACCCAAGTCCAGTTGGAAGTTGTTCTCATCTTCTCTTGAGCACTCCTTGTTCTTAGGCTATTGCTGCAATCTTTTCACCTTTTGTTGTCATTCTCTGTGTGACAGTAAGACCATTACTCTCCAGCTCTATCAACTGTACCTCCTTCTCCTTCTTCTTTCTCTTGGGAATCCTTTCCCTTAGGAATTTCTTTAATCTTCCTTTGCACACAGAATCTTCATCTGCTCTGATACCAAATGATGGGAAGGAGATTTCGGGGGTTAACCAAAATCTCTTTTCCTTAACAAATCAATCTTGAGGCCTGTGGGTTATTGCCCACAAAGCCTATCGGAAGCCTTTTAGGCTTTAAACCTTTAAACAGTGGACTTATACTTTGTCGGAGCTATTACAATATTGGGTCTTTTCCACCATATCGAGAGCTTAAAAATATGCTTTTAAGCCTTAAAACCTCGATCAATACCTATATCAGAAAATCCACGGTCAAGGAGTTTAAAAAGGGAAACTCCTCTTCAATGCTAAAAGTCGGACCTCAAATCTTCATAAGCTGCAAGTAAAGCTATCGGCGAGTCCGTTCTTTATCCTTTTCTCACAGCGTTGTTCCAACAATGACCTCCTATTACCGACACCTTTGATCAATAATTGGTCCATCGTCATTGTCACCACATCACTCATCAGCCATTCAACTCCGTTGTCCTTTGACCTCCATCAAATGCGATCGTCGATCACACTTGGACCACCGATCAGAACTCTTAATCCGACGGTCTAGGATCCGTCGGATTATCGCAGTCACACTGTTCAATGGTTGGACTTCAATAACACCCTAAGGCCTGCACCGATGCGATAAAGGATCTGGATCATTGATCCATAAGATCAAACGGCTCCTGTGCATTCTTATCATATTCCTCCTTAATCTAATCTTCTGCCATTTGAAGGAATTCTGTGTTAAACATAGTTCTGCCACAGTCTGTCAAACATGCATAAATTCCATTACACAATTAACCTGGTTAATTCAATGGGTTGCCATCACACCTGATGGTCAATCAATACATCAAAATTGGGATTAAACCCTCGGCACACACATATGAAACAGAGTTGGAAAAAACCCATTAACGCGTATATATATATGAAACACAGACATGCACACAGTTCAACATAAACACACATATATTCTATTAATGCAACACGATTAAAATCCTAAGGCATTTCATCCTTAGCAATAGTCCTCCTCTCGAGTACAACTTGTTTTATCTATTTCTCTATCGCCTCTTCTGAACACAGAGGTTCATGACACACATACACACACACACACACACACACATAGATATATGGCAACATTGTTGGATCAGATCACAGAAGGATCCGATCAATCCTCTAGTAAAAGCCCTAAAGCTCTCATACGCATTCATGCATATAACACATGGCAGATTACATTGATAAGTCTCCTCGAGACTTTATCCATTCCATCTTTAAATATGTTTTAAAATAGATTTTTCCCTGTTTTTCTCCCCTCGTCCACGTCTTCCTCCTTTTTTGCTTTGGATTCTTCCCTTTGACTAAGGGTGTTGGATGCTCCTACATCAACTTTCCATTTTTGTATTTCTTGTGATTTTTCCAGAAATCATTGATGTGCCATATTTGGGGCCTATTAAATAGACAGTTTCCAATTATTAGAAACTTTATGAATTTGTAGATTTTGGGGATGGACATGGGGAGTTAATGATTGTAGCACTAATAGTCCAATCATCATCTAGAAAGCTTGAACAGGCTATAAATATTGTCAAAAGAAGAGGATTTGGTAAATATGAGAATGTGTATGTTGGTCATAAGAAAACCATGTCACGTGAATAATTGAAATGAAAAAACAAGAAACAACTATCAAAATAGTGACAAGAAAGAAGTAGAAGCTAGAATTTTATAGAATGAAGTAGAGCCCTAAAAGATGTGATATCAGTTAGACAACAAGGCTAAAGAAGACTAGAAAATAAACCAGGAACTGTGACAAAGAATTAGCAGTAGAGATTAGTATTGTAGAAAGAAGGGAAGGAGAACAGTGGAAGAATATTTCTCAAAGGAGAAGTGAGAAAGATGAGAATTGCAACATATAGACAACTAGGGAAGTTGAGGAAAAGGTGCCCTCCTAAGAAAGAGTGTGAGAAAGGTTTTACTGCAGAGGACCAAGGAAGATGATAACTTCCAACAGAAAAGGTTGGGTAGAAGTTGCTAGAAAGCTCCACACAGATTGTGGGGAGAATTGTCCAGAGGAAGAAAGAAAACCAAGAGGAGGATTTGGTTTTTGGTAGCAAGAAATATGCTTGTTACAGAGACAAGGAGAAAGGTTAGGTTGCAGCTCACAAGTGAACAAGGGGGTTCTTTCAATGACTACAAACCATATATCATGTGCCAAGAAATAACAACAAAAGAGCAAAGAAAATTGTTGGGTTGTGTTATATTCTTTCCACATAGTTAACAGGGGGCTTGAGGGATACCCGTAACCCCACTTTATGGAGTTCGGGGCAGCGCCCCAGAAAATTTTGGTTTTTGACCCTATGTTAGGTTGGGCGGACCCACCTATGGTTTTGTGCATGATTTTCATACATGTTTTTTGGACGCAATGGTTTTCGGTCCATGGTATTGGATGCT
>APFE031403989.1:0-13515 GCA_000404065.3 Pinus taeda
TTTGGGTTTAATCTACTGCGTATTAACTTATTTTACTTTGTGGTTCTATCCAGTATAATCTCTTCTTTATTAGTTTATCCATGCTTTTTTCGGACATAACTTGGTTTCTGTGTATTGTGTTCTTTGTTCGATAAACCCGTGGGTTGGTTTCTGTGTATTGTGTTCTTTGTTCAATAAACCCGTGGGTTGTTTTGCTTTTGGGTATAACTCATATTGTATATTGTGTTGTGTATTGGTTAGGATTTAACATTTTGTGTATTGGGCCGTGTGCATCAGCCATGCATGGATTTAAGGTTTTGTTTTCTCTTATTGTGTCGCTCTGTTTCTTTCTCAATAATTTGTTATACCCTTTGCCTTGTGCCCACATCAGTCATGGATTTAAGGCTCGCTCTGTTTTTTTCTCAATAATTTGTTATACCCTTGTGCCGTGGGCCTGAGCCACCGTATTAAGTCTCTATTTTCTCCGCAAGAATTTTACCCTTGATTGCTCTGATTCCTCGTCAATAGTTTTATTCTATCATACCGTTTTTAATACGTTTAATTTTTTCATTCATTGCTTCAATCAAGGCATATCCAGCTTAACATGTGGCTTCTTTCGCTATATTGTGTACCGTCTGTTATTTTAACCTGAGGTTTTTTATATATAACCTACTTTGTACTGCGTTATGTTCCATGTGCTACTGTAATCCATGGTTTTTAACACTTATATATTTTTATCTGTAACCAATTAAAACCCTTAAAAACATACCTCTGTAACCAATTAAAACCCTTAAAAACATACCTCATTAAAAACTTCGTTCGGTTACAGTTACCCTTTTTATTATACCATGGTAGCAGGTATACAGCGATTGATATCGCGTTGAAATTGAATTAATTTTGTTTGAGTTTTTAAATATCAAATGCGATTTAGTGCTTTAACCAAATTTTTAAGAAAAAAATTGATTATTCAAATTATTTAATTAATTTTTCCAAGTTTTTTTAATTGGTTATTCAGATTGAGGTCTTATTGCAGATTTGTTCTTTTGTGATTTTGTTTGTTGATTTTATCCAAATTCTGCAATAGCATGCATTACTTTTACTTAAAGTTTAATTCTCTTGAATTTTCTATTGCACTTAGTTAATTTTACCCAAAGTTTCAATATCCTATGGTGCCCCAAAGTTTAGTTTTCTTGGATTTTTTATTACACTTAGTTATTTTACTCAAAGTTTCGGTAGCCTATGGGCAGGAGAAAATACAAGTGCCTCCAAAAATACATCTGCCACACCCTAGGAGCTCCCAAAAATACACCTGCCACCCTCCAATAAATGCACATTCCACACCACCTGCCACCATATCCATCCATGGAAACTCGCCAGATTCAGAGCTCCACATTCTTCTCCGAGTGACCATGGAATGACGATCATCTCGAGGTCTTCTGCCCTTTTTTTTTTAATTTTGGCCTCCCCCTCTAGTCCAAGCATTTGGTCACCGTGATTCATGGTGACCAAATGGTGGGACTGGAGGGGGAGTCCAAAATTCACAAAAAACCGGCATAAGACCTGGAGATTGAGTGTCTAATGTGAAGGTAGACAATCATCATTTTTGTGACAACTGCCACACATCTATTGTGACAACTGCCACACATCTATTGTAAGTTTCTATAGAAGCTATGATGATTGTGAGTATGATATTTGTCTTTCTTGCTACCATGAGCATGGTGAAGGGCGATACCAACAATTCTTTGCTTTTCAAGAAGTACACCCATCCTAAATTTGGGATTCTAAATCTTGCCACAAAGCTTCCAAAGCACTCCTTGAACACTAATTGGGTCCCAAAAATTACATAGCCTATGGCACCAAGGAAGAGCATATTAGCATATTAGAAGAGGGGATTCAATCATTAAGCTACACTTGGATGTGATGCTGTGAATATTATAACGCATACAACCGAAGTCAAATTCACAGATTCGAAACAAAAGAAATAGATAAATTGAGAGAAAAATACAGAATAAGTGATGGGCTGCAAGATTGAAAACAAAGACGTGAATTTGGAGGTGCTCTTTGGGATGTTTTTCGGAGAGAGGATATACCCAAGTTACAAGATTATTTGGTGGAACACAAGGGGGAATTCACGCACCTTGAAAATAAGCATCTTACACAAGTTACTAATCCAATTCATGACAATATTATTTCCCTAATGAGTATCATAAGGGGAAACTGAAAGAAGAATATGGGGTAGAGGCATGGACATTCAAACAAAATCTTTACAAGGCAGTCTTTATTCCAGATCGGTGTCCTCATCAAGTTCAGAACCTAAAGTCATCTATTAAAGTTGCCATGGATTTGTATCGCCTGAAAATTTGGAGCAATGTATTCAGTTGACTGAAGAGTTCCGCTTACTGCTCAAGAATCAGAGGGTGAAACCAGACAAGTTAGAGGTGAAGAGGATGATTCTCCATGCAATCAAGTCGGCTCACAAGAGCTCGACAGTTTAACCTCAGTCATGGAGGACGAAAAGAAGGGAAATTGTCTAGCATTGTAGAGAATGTGAACACAATTATTGTTATGTTTCTCATCCTACCAGGGTGATTTTTCATGTTTTCCCTAAAAAAAATTTCCACAAAGAGCATGATAAGTCTATTCTATCTTGTGATTTATTTTATTTTCAAAATGATATTTGCTAAATAGAGGTGTGAGGAATGCACGTCATTTTTGAAAATATTTTTTCTTTATCAAATTTATTCTTGAATAGAAGTGTGAGGGAATGCACCTCAGTTTTTAAATGTTTACTCATAATAAGTTGGAAAAATAGATGTTCGTTCTATTTTTAAATGATTTATCTTGGAGTGAAAAAGATATTGCAGAGACTTAGTTTTTATTTGAACTTGTTTTCTATTATTCGGTATGCTATATGAATGTGTTCTAATATCAACTTTAGCGAGTATGAATGTGTTTTGATATCAACTTAATTGTAGCGAGGTCATTCTCGCGTAAAGATTCTTAGTTCCAACGTACACTGTATAAATATTCTGTGATAGTCTCTTGCAAACAATGCAGAAATTCTACTACAGAAGTCATGGTTAGCAAATGCTTATGTTTATTTTTTCTAAGTTGGAATTTTTTTTAAAATCCATTAGAACTATTTTATTCATCATCAATGAATCCATTAGAACTATTTTATTCATCGTCAATTAACTATTATTGCAGAATCAATAGTATAATCAATTATTGCAGAATCAATGGCATAATCTAATGAGCTTCTTCTGATCGCAGAACTAACAATATAGCTTATCATCAACTAAGTATCATTGCAGGAACAATGGCAGAAGCTATGAGTTTCTTCATTCTCCTGTAACGTGAACAATGGCAGAAGCTATGGCAAAAGCTATGAGTTTCTTTTGATGCCATTCTCCTGTAACAGGCCTCTGCAAACAATGTAGAATACTGCCATATGACTCCAGATTTTTCATTGCTTATTATGTTTATTTTCTGTACTTTGGAAAGTTTTGTTAAATTTTTTAAGATAGGGTTAGAATCAGTTGGAACTATGTTAACAATACACACACTATTATTTCAAGCACTATGGCAGAAAACTCACTATTATTGCAAGAAAACTCACTATTATTGCAAGAAATATGGCAGACTATTATTATTACTACCCAGGAATGTTGTATACAGATTTTCTTTAGTAAAGGATAGATATTCTTTGGCGCGCTATTATTGCAGGCCCTAGGGCATAAAACTAACTACTATTGCAGTCACAATGGCAGATTATTATTACTACTACCAAAGAATGTTGTGTATAGATTTTCTTTGGTAAAGGCCAAATTTATTTGATAAGTGGGTTTTTTTAAACCACCTCGTCACTAATACCGTTTCGATGTCTGTATCAGCTTTACTAATGAATTGAAGATACTATTATCATTTAGATTTTTCTGATCAACAAGACCTACGTTGTTTGCCGAATTCCTTATCAGTGGCACACGCAGAAATTGGGGCGCGGTATCGTTGAACATAAGATTTCAAGCCACTGGTGGTTAATATATCATGTTGGTGATATAAAAAACAGTAGTTTTAAATGTGGACATAATCCTTTTTTATTTCTCTGGGATTCTGTTTAAATCAAGCCTTGTGCAGCTAGTCATAGTTATCTTCTATATATACACGCATTGGAAACATGAATCTATCCTCTGGCTATGAATCCGAATCAGCAGAAAGCTGCGACACAGATTTCTACGAAAGGTGCTTCAAAAGAGTTTACATCATAGTTACCATAGTTACCAAGTTCAACCGTAATGGAAAAAAATTCGCAAATTCGCCGATTCGGTTCGATATCGTGAATAATTCCCCATTCAAATTCGGTACGGTCTCCACTGACAGGCTTGGTCTATTCGTTCACTTTCTCGCAGCCCGCCCGGTGTACATTTCATTCTGTGCACATATTATATAAGATACACCTGAGTATATAAGGCGGTGATGGAAAGTTTCAATGACATGTTATTTACATCATTAACAACAATATGATGAAGAATCCACTAAAGAATGGCATGGCATGGCAGGAAATAAATAGCCCGGAACTCATAGGGACGAATAGGAAGTTTGTATCAAACAAATATTTTCCCTAATCTTTTTTAAGTGGTTTTGGGTAAACGAATAGAGGTATTCAATATATTCAATATTTTTATAATAATCTTTTTTAAGTGGTTTTGGGTAAACGAATAGAGGTATTCAATATATTCAATATTTTTATAAGCTTTTTTTAAGTGGTTTTGGGTGAATAAAGGTATTCAATATTGACTTAAGAAACCAGGGAGCTATATTTATACGGCAAGTATGGGGAATGCAATGCATCCTTGTTAAATTTTCAAATTAATATATAATATACGTTTTCAAATTAATAATACATACAGCTCTGTGAGCTGCTCTTTCTTATCACTTGTTTATACCAATTTTAAATTAATAATAATAATACAAATCAGCTAGGTCAATGGGGAATTCTCTGTTATATATATATATATATATCCCTTTCGCTTCCATCCTCGGGAATTAGTTGAATTAGTTACATTACATTACAGCTTTCGCATTTGCCTTGGCCTTCTTCGGGGATTCAACGCCCTATCAAGTCCGGTCCCGTGAAGTCCAGTATTAGCGAGGCCCGGTAACGTTGGTACATTGTGTTTTAATGTGCTACTTTAACCCATGGTTTTTAAGCCTTAAAATTTTTACCCGTAACTAAATAAAAAAGACTCTACCGTGAAACAATTTTAACCTGTCAATTAAACACACCAATGAATTTAATGGCTCAACCTCAACCTCAACCAACTTCCTTACCCTTCCTTCTCACCGATTTATTAAATTTTCAAATTAATAATGAATACATTTTCAAAATATTCATACACCGGTTTATTAAATTTTCAAATTAATAATGAATACATTTTCAAAATATTCATACAGCTCTCTTATCATTGGTTTGTTTTAAAAATTAATAATAATCAACCTCAGCTCAGCTCTTTCGAGTCAATTGAGAATTCTCTTATGCAGCCCTCTTTAGCTTCGCTTCAATCCTCCTGTATCATTTACAACCTTCTTTGAGGATTCAACGCCCCATCAAGCCTGGATCCGGTCTTAGGCAGTCAGTTATGGCCCTCTACCATTCGTACTGGTTTTTTTTTCCAGAGATAGTTAAACATATAAAATGAAATGAAATACTTTTTATTTTACTTTTCATTGAGTGGAAAAACCTATCCCACCTTTTAAAAATCAAATTTAATTATATATTTAATTACCATATATATAATCATGATTCATAAAATCTATTTTTATTTAAATTGTGTTTATTATTTTTTGGATTATGAAAAAATTAAAATAAAACTCTTATCTTATATTATGTTAATAATACCATTTTATGTGCATTATTTTTCTTGTAGGGCAGACTTTGTTTTTAGGAATAGCTTATATCTTTAGAAAAAGAGTGAAGGAAGGTAAATCCGTATTTGTTTTCATTATTTTAAATAAGTGATAGAAAAGATCATTATTTTTACATAAAAAGAAATAGATAATTTTCGTTATATCTTATTAAAAATATACATTTCCGAAGGTAAATTCGTATTTGTTTTCATTTTTTAAATATATAATGTAAAATATTATTATTTCTATTTATAAAAGAAATTGATAGTTTTCATTATATTTTATTAAAAATATACTATTTTTCTCTAATACGTGTGTCGGATTGCATGCAGATTAATTTATAGGAAAGACATCACTTCTAACTTTGCTAGAGTTTAGGGTTTAGGTTTTGGGGTTTAGGGTTTATGTTTTTGTGTTTAGGATTTAGGGTTTTATGTTTATGTTTTAGGGTTTATAACACTTGAGTAAATTCTTTTAATAAACACTTAAATCAAAGTTACAAAATTCTTCCTAAATTGTTATAAAATTCATAGGGTTTATGGCTTAGGATTTAGGGCTTGGGGTTTAGGTTTTGGGGTTTAGGTTTTGGGGTGTATGGTTTAATATTTACAACAATTTAGTAAATTCCCTTAATAAACACTTAACTAAAAGTTACAAAATGCTTTTAAGAATGTTATAAAATGCCTATGGTTTAGTGTTTAGTTTACAAGGTTTATTGTTTAGGGTTTAGGGTTTGGGGTTTACGGTTTAGTGTTTATGGTTCAAGTTCAGGGTTTATAACACTTTAGTAAATTAATTTAATAAAGACTTAAAGAAAAGTTACAAAATGCTTGTTAAAACGTTATAAAATGCTTAGAGTTCAGGGTTTATGGTTATAACACTTTATTAAATGCTTTTGATAAACACGTTAAAAAGTTACAAAAATGTATTTTAAAATGTTATAAAATTCCTAGTGTTTAGGGATAGGGTTTATGGTTAAGGGTTTGGGATTTATAACACTTTCAGAAATTCTTTTAATAACATAAAAAAAAGTTACAAAATGCTTGTTAAAATGTTATAAAATGCTTAGGCTTTAGGGTTTAGGATTTAAAATTCTATAAAATGCACATGGTTTAGTGTTTAGGGTTTATAACAATTTAGTAAATGCTTTTAATAAACACTTTAAAAAAGTAAGAAAACCCTTGTGAAAATGTTATAAATTACTCATGGTTTAGAGTTTAGGGTTTAGGGTTTATAAAACTTTAGTAAATCCTTTTAGTAGACACTCAGAAAAAAGTTACAAAACACTTGCTAAAAAATTATAAATGCTTAGGGCTTAGGTTTGAGGTGAACTTTAGTAAATTATTTTAATAAACACTTTAAAAAAAGTCACAAAACTCTTGTGAAAAATTTATAAAATTCTTAGGGTGTATGTGTAGGGTTTACAAAATGCTTATTAACATGTTATAAAATGTTCACATTTTAAAATGTTACAAAAAACTTGCTAAATTCTAATAAAATGCTTAGGATTTAGGGTTTATAACAATTTAGTAAATTCTTTAAATAAACACTTCAAAAGAAAATTTACGAACACTTCTTAAAATGTTATAAAATACTTAGGGTTTAGGGTTTGGGGTTTAAAATTTTATAAAGTTCTTATGGTTTAGGGTTTAGTTTGGGGGGTGTGGGTATTAGGGTTTATGGTTTATGGTTTTGAGGGTTTAGGGTTTTTTATTGTTTAGGGTTTTTTTAGGGTTTTTAGGGTTTAGTTTTTTTAGGGTTTAGGGTTTGGGGATTAAGGTTAGGGGTTTATGGATTAGGGGTTTAGGGTTTATAGAACTTTAGTAAATGGTTTTAGTAAACACTTACATAAAATTCACAAAACACTTTTTAAAATGTTATAAAATACTTATGTTTTAGGGTTTGGGGTTTAGGGCTAAGTGTTTAGGTTTTGCTGTTTAGGGTTTAGAGTTTATAAGACCTTAGTAAATGCTTTCAAGCTTTAGGCTTTAACGTTTAGAGTTTATGAGACCCTAGTAAATGATTTTAGGGTTTATCCTTAAGGCTTTAAGCATTAGGATATAGGGTTTGGGGTTTGGGGTGTAGGTTTTATAACACTTTGGTAAATTCTTTTAATAAACACTTAATTAAAAGTTATAGAAAACATTCTGAAATATTGTAAAATTCTTAGTGTTTAGCATTTATCATTTGGTGTTTACAGTTTGGGATTTAGGGTTTCAGGTTTTAGGTTTTAGCGTTTATGGTTTATGATTTATAACACTAAAGTTACAAAATGCTTTTTAAAATATTAAAAAAAATAGCATTAGGGTTTAGGGTTTAGGATTTATAAGAGTGGTAAATTATTTTAATAAACACTTAAATAAATGTCTAAAATGCTTTTCAATATGTCCTAAAATTATTAGGGTTTAGGTTTTAGTGATTGAGGGTTTAGGGTTTAGGGTTTTAGATTTATGGTTTAAGGTTTACAAAATAAAAGTTACACTTAAATTAAAGTTGCATAACACTCTTTAAAATGTTATAAATTAATTAGGGTTTAGGTTTCATGGTTTAGGTTTTAGGGATTAGGGTTTAAAGTTTATAAGACTTTAGTAAATTCTTTTAATAAACACATAAAATAAGTTAGAAAACACTTTTTAAAATTTTATGAAATGGCTAGGGATTAGGTTTTAGGATTTGGGGTTTAGGATTTAGGGTTTAAGGTTTATTACACTTTAGAAAATTGTTTTAATAAACACTTAAAAAAAAGTTACAAAACACTTTTTGAAATGCTATGAAAGGCTTAGGGTTTAGTGTTTATCGGTTTATGATTTATAGTTTAGGGTTTAGCTTTCATGGTTTACGGTTTATAACAACATAGTAAATTATTTTGATAAAAACTTATGTAAAAGTTACCAAAGTCTTTTCATAATGCTATAAAATTCTTAGTGCTTAGGGTTTATAACACTTCAGTAAATTCTTATAATAAAAAGTTAAAAAACACTTGTTAAAATGTTATAAATTACTTAGGGTTTAGGGTTAAGAGTATAGGGTTTATAAGAATTTAGTAAATCCTGTTAACAAACACTTAAACAAAAGTTAGAAATTTTTTTAGGATGTTATAAAATCCTTAGAGTGTAAGGTTTTGGGTTTATGGTTTGGGGTTTGGTGTTTAGAGTTTAAGGTTTAGAATTTATAACACTTTAGTAAATGATTTTAATAAACACTTAAATAGAAGTTAAAATATGTTTTTTAAAATGTTATAAAATTATTAGTTTTTAGCGTTTAGCATTTAGGGTTTAGGGTTTAGGGTTTAGGGTTTCTGGTTTACATTTTAGGATTCAGGGTTTATAACACTTTATTAAATCCTTTTAATAAACACTTAAACAAAAATTACAATATGCTTTTTAAAATCTTATATGCTTAGGGTTTAGGTTTTAATGTTCATGATTTGGGCTTTAGGGTTTAAGCTTTAGGATTTAGGGTTTATGGTTTAGGGTTTAGGGTTTGGGGTTTAGTGTCGAGGGTTTAGGGTTTATAAGAATTTATTAAATTATTTTAATAAACACTTTGAAAAAATTTCAAAATAATTTTTATAATGTTCTAAAATGATTAGGTTTTAGGGTTCACGGTTTGGGATTTAGGGTTTAGGGTTTAAGGTTTGGGATTTTGGGTTTAGGTTTAGGCTTAATTGTTTAGGGTCTACAACATTTTGGTAAATTCTTTTAATAAAAACTTAAATAAAAGTTACAAAACAATTTTTAAAATGTTATAAAATGGTTAGGGTTTAGGGCCTATAGTTTAGGGTTTAGGGTTTATGCTTTGTGGTTTAGGGTTTATGTTTTTGTGTTTATGGTTTAGGGCTTATAGCACTTTAATAAGTACTTTTAATAAACACTTAAGTAAAGGTTACACAATTCTTCTTAAACTATTATGAAATTCTTAGGGTTTATGGTTTAGGGCTTGGGGATTACGGTTTAAGGTTGAGGTTTTTGGGGTTTAGGTTTTAGGGTATATGGTTTAAGTTTTATAACAATTTAGTAAATTATTTTAATATGCACTTAAATAAAACTTACAAAAACATTTTTAAAATGTTATAAAATGCCTACGGGTTTAGGGTTTACTTTATAGGCTTTAGGGTTTATTGTTTACGGTTTAGTGGTTAGGGTTTGGTGTTTAAGGTTTATAAAAATTTATTAAGTTCTTTTAATAAACACTTAAAAAATGTTACAAAACAAGTTCTAAAATGTTATTAAATGATTAGGGTTTAGAGTTTAGGGTTTTGGGTTTAGGGTTTAGGGTTTATTGTTTAGGGTTTGGTGTTTAGGGTTTGGGGATTAGGGTTTAGGGTTTCAGGTTTGGGGTTTCGGGTTTGGAGTTTTGGGTTTGGGGTTTAGGGTTTAGGGTTTATGGTTTGGGGTTTAGGGTTTAGGGTTTAGGGTTTAAGTTTTATAAAAAATTATTAAGTGCTTTTAATAAACACTTAAAAAGGGTTTTTTTTTCTACGTTAAGACTAACCTAAGTACCCACGGGGGATTTGAACCAGTGACCTATCGCAAGGAGTGCCTTAACAACGCACCCATTCACCGTCAATCCAAAGCCTCGTGGGCCAACACTTAAAAAGGGTTCCAAAACACTTTTTAAAATTTTATTAAATGATTAGGGTTTAGATTTTAGGGTTTGCGGTTTAGGGTTTATTGTGTAGGGTTTAGGGTTTAAGGTTTAGGTTTTATAACAACTTGGTAAATTCTTTTAATAAACACTTAAATAAAACTTACAAAACTATTTTTAATAGATCATAAAAAGCCTAGGTTTTAGGGTTTAGGGTTTGGGGTTTGGGGATTAGGGTTTAGCATTTAGAGTTTAGGGTTTACTGTTTATAACACTTCAATAGCTTATTTTCATAAACAATTAAGTAAAAGTTAGAAAAATCTTGTTAAAGTGTTATAAAATGCTTTGGGTTTAGGGTTTAAGGTTATAACACTTTATTAAATGCTTTTAATAAAAACTTAAAAAATTTACAAAAATGTATTTTGAAACGTTATAAAATTCTTAGTGTTTGGGGATAGGGTTTATGGTTTTGGTTTGGGATTTATAACATTTGGATAAATTATTTTAATAAGAACATTAAAAAAAGATACAAAAAGATTGTTAAAATGTTATAAAATGCTTAGGCTCTAGGGTTTAGGATTTAAAATTATATAAAATGCTCATGTTTTAGAGTTTATGATTTATAACGCTTTAGTAAATCCTTTTACTAAACACTTAAAAAAAGGTAAGAAAATGTTTGTTAAAATGTTATAAAATACTTAGGGTTTAGAGTTTAGGCTTTAGGGTTTATGGTTTTGGATTTAAAATGTTATAAAATGGTTAGAGTTTGAGATTTAGGGCTTATAACATTTTAGTAAATGCTTTTCATAAAAACTTCAAAAAAATTTACAAAAAGCTTTTTGAAATGTCATTGAATGCTTAGAATTAGGTTTAGGGTTTAGAATGTTATAAAATTCTTAGGGTTTAGAGCTTAGGGTTAAGGATTTATAAAACTTTAGTCAATCCTTTTAATAAACACTTAGGAAAAAGTTACAAAACACTTGCTAAAAAGATATAAAATGCTTAGGGTTTAGGTTTGAGGGAAACTTTACTAAATTCTTTCAATAAACACTTTAAAAAGTTACAAAACTCTTGTTAAAATTTTATAAAATTATTAGGGTGTAGGTTTTATGGTTTTTGGTTTTGATTTTGGGTTTTAGTTTCAGGGTTTAGGGTTTAGGTTTTAGGGTTTATAGCGCTTTAGTAAATGCTTTTAATAAACACTTAAATAAAAGTTACAAAATTATTTTCAAAATGTTATAAAATTCTTAGGATTTACGGTTTATGCTTTAGGATTTAGGGTTTGGGGTTTCAAGTATAGAGTTTATGGTTTGGAGTTTATAACAATTGAGTAAATTCTTTTAATAAACACTTGAATAATAGTTACAAACTACTTTTCAAAATGCTATAAAATGCTTAATGTTTATGGTTCAGAGTTAAGGGTTTGAGGTTTATTGTTTGGGGTTTAGGGTATAGGTTTTAGGGTTTTGAATTTAGGGTTCATAACACTTCTGTAAAATCTTTTAGTAAACACTTAAATAAAATTTACAAAGTGCCTTTTAAAATGTTATAAAATTCTTAGCATTTATAGTTTAGGGTTTAGGGTTAGGGTTTGGGGTTTATGGTGTAGGGTTTAGCGTTTGGGTTTAGGCTTTAGGGTAGAGTGTTTAAGGTTTATAAAACTCTTAGGGTTTAGGGTTTATGGTTTATAACACTTTACTAAATTCTTTTAATGAAAAAATAGATAAAAGTTACAAAACCATATTGAAAATGCTATAAAATGTTAAGGGTTTAGGGTTTTAAGTCTAGGGTTTAATGTTTAGAGTTTAGAGTTAAGGGATTATAACACTTTAATAAATGATTTTAATAAACATTTAAGTAAAAGTTACAAAACACTTTTTCAAATGTTATAAAATACGTAGGGTTTAGGGCTTACAATTTAAGGTTTCACGTTAAGGGTTTATGGATTACAGTTTAGGGTTTACCGTCTATAGAACTTTAGTAAATATTTTTAGTAAACACTTAAATAAAAGTTACAAAACATTTTTAAAATTGTTAGAAAATGCTTAGGGTTTAGGTTTTAGGGTTTAGAATTTAGGGTTTCGGGTTAAGGGTTTAGGGTTTAGGTTTTATAACACTTTATAAAATTCTTAGGTTTTAAGTTTTAATATTTTTTGTTTAGGGTTCATGATTTTGGGTTTATAACACCTTAGTAATTTTTTTAATAAACACTTAAATAAAAGCTACAAAACACTTTTTCAAATGTTATAAAATTCTTAGGGTTTAGTGCTTAGGATTTGGGGTTTAGGGTTTATGGTTTAGGGTTTGGGGTTTAGGGTTAAGGGTTTAGGGTGCAGGGATTAACCACCCATGTTAAGTGGGTATCAACTGCTACATATTACACTTAATGAATTCATCCCATGGAGCCTCGTGGAGTTATGAAGAAAAGTAAATAAAAGGAAAAACGTTTATGAATAAGGGTGGAAAAACAAGGGTTTAGGGTTTAGGGTTTTCTCCATCCTACACTCACATACCTAGTTGTGGTCTTCTATTATTATAGCACTGATAAAATTCTTAGGTTTCATGGTTTAGGGATTAGGGTTTGGGGTTTAGGGATTAGAATTTAGGGTTTATAACAATTTAGTAAATTCTTTTAATAAGCACTTAAATAAAATTTACAAAACACTCTTTAAAAGGTCTTAAGTGTTAGGGTTTAAAGTTTATAACACTTTAGTAAATTCTTTTAATAAACACGTAAAAAAAGTTACAAAACACATTTTAAAATGTTATGAAATGTTGCGTTTAGGTTTTAGGGTATAAGGTATAGGGTTTAGGCCGGTTTGGGGTTTGGGGTTTAGGGTTTAGGGTTTAGGGTTTAGGGTTTGTAACACTTTAGTAAATTTTTTAATAAACACTTAAATAAAATTTACAAAACGATTTTTGAAATGTTATAAAAGGTTTATGATTTAGAGTTTAGGGTTTAGGTTTTTCGGTTTAGGGTTTATAGCTTAGGGTTTAGTTTTTATGGGATAGGGTTTATAACACCTTAGTATATTAATATCA
>APFE031403990.1:0-66034 GCA_000404065.3 Pinus taeda
AACTACCGATAATATGACAACCCTAAATGTTCCTGATTCTAAAGTGGTATCTACCCCGCCACGGGTTAATTATGTGGCAACTGATCCCATGTTTTCAGTTACTGATGTAAGTGAGCCTCTCACTATTTGCTCATCTTTCTTTGATTTAGATCCGTTAATTGACATGGAAAACTCTATGGGATTATTTGAACGCAATGTTCTTCTCCCTTTTGAGTCCCTTGACATGTGTTCCTTCCAGAGAACTCTTCTTCCTTCTGATGAAGACCTCTTGGAAGCCATGATCAAGGTGTGTCCATTGACATGTCTTTCTTCCAGTTGGAAGCCATGATTAGTGGCCGCGAGGATAGTTTTTTCCTATATCAACGTCCTTAAAAAATGAAATAGGCTAGTGAGGATAGTTTTGTTCCTGTGTCAACCTCGTTAAAAAATGAAATAGGGTTATGAGGAAAGTTCCTTTTACTGTGTCAACCTCGTTAAAAAAAGAATCAGTGGGTATGAGGATAGTTCTTTTACTGAGTCAACCTCATTAAAAAATGAATCAGCTAGATTCTAGGATATGTAGGTAGATTGTAGAAAGTAGGATTTTGCGAGGACAGTTCCTGTTACTGAGTCAACCTCGTTAAAAAATGAATCAAGTTAGAGGATAGTTCCTGTTATTGAGTCAACCTCGTTAACAAATGAATCAGGTATGAGGATAGTTCTTTTCTTGTGTCAACCTCCTTAAAAATGAAACAACTCCCTTTTCAAGGTAAATATTGAAAGTAAACCTTCATTCTAGCCATCTGGTTGAAAGCAATGAAGCCTGGGGGGCATGTACCTCGCTTTGCATCATTATACTGAGGGCATGCAAACTTTTCGAGCATAGTTCCTTGTCTTGTGTCAACCTCGTTAAAAAATGAAACAAGGGTAGGTTAGGTAGGTAGATTGTTGAGCATAGTTCCTTGTCTTGTGTCAAGCTCGTTAAAAAATGAAACAAGGAGTTATGAGCATAGTTCCTTGTCTTGTGTCAAGCTCGTTAAACAATGAATCAAGGTTTTTAGAGTAAAGTTTTTTAGGTAGATAGTAGAGAGTATTCGTGAGCATAGTTCCTTATCTTGTGTCAAGCTCGTTAAAAAATGAAACAACTCCCACAAGTCTTTCCAAGATCTTGAAAGTAAAGCTTCATTCCATCCACCTCATTGAATGCAATGAAGCTTGGGGGGCATGTACCTTGATTTGCGTCATTATGCTGGGGGCATGCGACTAACAAGCATAGTTTTTCGTTTCAAGCTTGCGTAAACATGAAACCGTATTCGAGCATAGTTCTTTTCCTGTGACAAGCTCGTTAAAAAATGAAACAAATCCTCCTCTAATTGGGTCGAGAGTTTGACTAGACCTCATAGATGTTAAGTTGTATCTTTAGGTTAGTTTTTTCAGTCTTTTGCATAGTTTTCTTATAGTGTGAGGTCAAGTCTCTCAAATGATCTCGTATCTCAACCTTGACTTTATCCAACTGGTTGAACGAAATGAGGCTGGGGGGCATGCGCTCTAATAGTTACGCTTAGGGGGCATCAAGCACAATTTTCTCTCTGTTTCAAGCTTGTGTAAAAATGAAACTACTTCGAAGCATAGTTTTTCTTTGTTTCAAGCTTTTGTAAAAATGAAACCTATCTTGAGTCAATTTCGGTTATTTTCAAGACTCATTAAACTCATGAAAAACCCGAGATTATTTTAGGTTAGTTATTTCAGTTTTTTGCATAATTTTCTTGTAGTTTTAGGTCAAGTCTTTCAAATGATCTCGTAGAGTACATTTTTTATCATTTTTTCGAACTCGTTAAAACTTACGAAAAAGTGAAACATCAGAGTCATCTTTTAAGCCCTTTTTCTGACTCCTAAAAAATGAAAAGATTGCCGAGCATTTCTTTTACACTCGTTAAAACGGAATTAAAAGACGGTCCCCTTACAGCCCTTTTCTGACCGAAAAAACAAGAAAAGATTGCCGGATTTTTGTCGTTTCAAATTCGATACTGGAAATAAAACCACGTGTCCTTGATCGCTTTTTACTTTTCAGGTCAAAGACACTAACCATGAAAATATCCTTGGTCGCAAGATCAAGCGGTTCTCCTAGGTATTATTTTATACTTTTTCAGGCTTAGGAGACACAATTTTACGAAAAAGTCCAATCCGGAGTCTTCTTAAGTTTTTCAGACTCTCTAAAATTGAAAAACGCCGAGTTTTTCCTATACTGGACTCGTTAAAATTTCACAGTAAATGACCTGTTCTATTACAAACAGGAACGGACCACTCCTTCTTAGGGTTCGAATCAAAACTAAGTTGGACTCATCCGAAGGATGAGCTTATAATCAAGCATATGTTATCCTCCTCAAGCTTGTAAAAAATAAAGAGGTACTTGCCAGAAATGGTGGGGGAAAAGAGAGAAGAATGAGCCTATTTGATATCCTTTTGTCTCAGAAAAACCTTACTACCACTCTTGAACATGACACTTATTCATTCACCTGGGTTGGGAAATCCTTTACCTCACAGTTGACCAAAATCACTTGACATCTTTAGCCGGGTTATGGGAGTTGACTTTGAGTCATTTATCACCAAACCATCTGTTGTTTCGTTATGTGTTCAAGAAGTCTGTAAACAAAACATTCAACCACAAAATACCTATCATTCATCATGTCATCATTGAGTCAGTCCTTGCAGCAACATTTTTTCAACTTGAACTATGGTTTCGTGTTGTGAGCTTGCCTGCGACGGGTCGCTTTCTATCGACATCAGCACATTATCTAGAGAGTTGACTTAGAAATCGTCAGTACCTTGGAGTCTGCATACATCAATGGCAGGTTTCTCGCTTTCGACGTCAGTTTTCATCATTGACTTGCGATCGAAGGATTCCATGAAATGTTCGACACCGACTCATTCATTCACGTCTCATGGATTGTGCTGGGTACTTTGAGAACCATTGACATTACTGGTGGTCTCTCTCACGCTTGTTAACAGTTTACATCATTGACTGGTAATCAAGTGGTTTCTACCATGTTCGACATCGACTCATTTATTCACATGGCTAGAATCGTACCAATTCGGGAAGTAGAGATGAAGACCCTGGATCTAGTTCCCACCATCCAGGCTGAGGAGTTTTGTATTCATTATGTTGTAGACCAATCATAAACAGATGGCTGCGTCCATACTGTGTCTACAAGAGTCTATGATTATGATGTATTATGAAATCATTCTTGTACCAGAATAGTTAGTCCAATAGTTAAAGTTTTGAATCTGAGTATGGGAATGCCTACCTCAGTATGATATGATATTTTACATGTATTTTGTGTTGAAAATTGCAGGTTCCAACCGGGCTATCCACAAGATGATCCTCGAAATGATAAAGCACTTCACCCTTCTTATATGACTTAACACCCCTATCTATTACAGGCTTCGTACTTTAGGGGGCAATCTGTTACACTGAATTTTGTCACCTTGACTATCTGCAGTTTATGTGGCCTCATCAATAGCCACATTGTCCTCTTTGTCAAGCCCCATACCTCTGCTCTTCATGTCAAAACTTCAAAGAGAGAGAAAGTCACTTGAAAACATGTTTAGCTCTGGGTACGCAGGTTCTCTCTACCTTGCCTGCGTGTACGCACTCCAAATACAGTATACCTGCGTACTTGTACGCTCTGTAAGCTAAAGGTTGGGTGCGTACCCCTGTAAAGGTCAAAAGGCGCAAAGTTTCAATCTTTAAAAAAGTTTATTTGTGGTGCACTTCTAGAGCCTTCTAAGAAAGTTTTTGACGTGTATGAGCCTCCAGATGGTTCATGCATTCCTATGATAGAGGAGCTTATCCCATCAAGAGAGGAGCTACCCCATCCAAAAGAGGGAGTATCCCATTGATGTTGGAGCTGAATAACCTCCTCTAGAATACTATAAATACAGGCATTGGGCCAGAGGAGGGGAAGTTGAAAGCTGAACATTCTAAAAGGGTAAATGCTGCTGGAATTAGGACTTCCATTGTTGACTTGTGAGGAGAGATCACTATCCTTCCTTGTTGCCATATTGGGAGTGGGTGAGCTTGTCAAAGTAGAAGAAATCTCTTGCTGGACCCTGGGAGGAGCTTGCACAACACCAAGGCTCAGGTTGTAATGGTTCCTTTGATTATTTAATACAAATAAGTCCATTCTTCTCAATGATTTGTTAATGAATTATTTCATGTATTCCTTGGTCAATATGATAGATATGCTTTATTTTATGATGAATTTTCAGATGCTATGTAATCGTTTGTTTGTTAGTGTATGCAGGTCTGAAAGTGAAGGAGGAGCTCATCTGGATCAGCAAGGCTGGACTGCTACAACAAGCGTGGGACCTAAGGTAAGATTGAAAACATTTGAATGCTCATAGAATGATGTTTATCTAGAGAAGGATAGCTCTTGTTTGGTTTGTTTGTCATTAGAGAGTCTTAGACTCCTAGGAAGGTTGGATTTGTCCGCAAATATAACTCATTCCGTGTGACAGAAGGCATTCAGGTTGGCAAGAAAAATGAAAAGAAAACTTATGGCAACAAGGAAGCTTACCACTCACAATCTTAAAGATGGAAGTGTCACTGCCCCTAGCCATCCACAGCCTACATGGTTGACACCACAACAATTGGAAGAAAAAAGATAAAAAGGGCATTGTTACATTTGTGATAGAAAATACACTAAAGGTCATAAATGTGCATAGAAGAAATTATTTTAAATAAATTGTGAAGATGATGAAGAAAAGGAACAAGAAATGTCAAAAGAAGAAGATATACACCAGGAGCAAACCCTAGAAAAAGAAGAAATGAATTTGATAATATCTTATAATGCATTGGTTGGAATTACCACTCCTCAAACTATCAAGATAGAAGGGCATATCAAGAAGAAAAAGATAATAGTGTTGATTGATTTAGGAAGTACCCATAATTTTATTCATTGTAAGATATCTAAGGAATTGAATTGCTTCCTATATCCAGCACCAGAGTGTCAAGTGATGGTTGAAAGTGGGGGAACCATAAATTGCTTAGGAAAGTTTGATAATATCAAACTATCCATGGGAGAATATGTGTTGAATAGCCAAATGCTTTCCATTCCAATGGGTGATGTTGATGTTGCACTAGGAGTCCAATGGCTACAATCCTTAGGTACAATAGCTTTCAATTTTCAGGAAATTTTCATGGAATTCTCTTCAGAAGGAAAAGAGGTTGAATTAATGGGTACTGTAGGGAAACCGTGAAAGATAATAAGCTCTAACAGAATGAAAAAGCTTCTAAAGAAAGAACAACGAGACATAATTTCACAATTATGTTCACTAGAGGTTCCCATGTTGAAATCATCCATTTCTCCAGATCTCCAAAAATTCTTGGACAATCATTCCAAGGTATTTGAGACTACCAAAGGCCTCTCACCTATTCATGATCATGATCATGCTATTAATTTGATTTGAGGAAGTGTTCCTCTAAACATTAGGCCTTACAAATACCCATATGTCCAAATGAGTGAAATTGAATGTATGGCTACAAAAATGCTAGAGACTGGTATAATTCATCCTAGTCAAAGTTCTTTCTCTGCTCCACTAGTATTGGTTCACAAGAAGGATGGATCATGGCGCATCTGTCTAGATTATAGGGAGCTCAAAATGCTCATTATTAAAGATAAATTTCCCATTCCTCTCATTCATGAATTATTGGATGAATTGCATGAATCAATTTACTTCAACAAGTTGGATCTTCATTCAGGATATAATCAAATCAAAATGAAGACTGCAGACATTCCAAAAACAACATTTAGAATTCATTAGGGTCGTTATGAATTTTTCGTCATGCCTTTTGGCCTTACTAATGCACCTTCTACATTTCAAGGTTTGATGAATTCGATTTTCAAACCCTTCCTTAGAAAATTTGTGTTACTATTTTTGGATGATATACTAATCTATAGCAAGTCTTGGAAGGATCATGTCCAACATGTTGACATGGTGCTCAAACTATTAGAGGAGAAACAATTATATGCAAAAATCTCCAAATGTTTTCTTTGGAGTACAAGAGGTGGAATATCTGGGTCATATTGTATCTCATGAAGGTGTTAAGGTAGGCCCTAGCAAAATTAAAACCATTAAGGAATGGGAAATCCCCACATTCATAAAGCATCTATGAGGATATCTCGGGTTGACAGGGTATTATCACAAGTTTTTTTAGAATTATGGGAGGATTGCAGCACCTCTAACAACATTATTGAAGAAAGATGCATTTTCATGGACTCTAAAAGCAACGAAGGCCTTTGAACATATTAAAGAGGAAATGTGGCAAGCACCAGTCTTAGCTACACCAGACTTCACAAAAAACTTTATTGTGGAATGTGATGCCTCGGGAAATGGAATTGGTGTTGTTTTAATGCAAGAAGAAAGACCCATTGCTTTTGAAAGTCATCCAATCAAAGGAAAGTATTTACACAATGCTATTTATTAGAAATACTACATGCACTTAAGAAATGGCGACCCTACCTAATGGGAAGACACTACAAGGTAAAAAAAAAATCATGATAGTCTTAAATACTTTTGAGAACAAAGATTATCTTCAGAGGAGTAGAAAAAATTGGGTCACTGCAAAGATGTTGGGTTATGACTTTGAAATCATCTACAAAAAAGGTAAGAAAAATGTTGTGCGAGATTCACTCTCAATAAATAATGAGGATGTGGAAGCATTTATTTGCACCATTTCTATTATCCAACCAGATTGGACAAAAAAAGCAAGGGATGAATGGAAGAATGAAGAGGAAGTGTGGAAAATCATTCAAAAGATACAACAAGATCCCAGTACATATGATACATTTAGCTGGAAAAATGATTCATTATGGTACAAGGGTCAGTTATACCTATGTAAGAATTCCCAACTCAAACAGAAGATTCTTAGGGAATTGTACCTCTTCCTTAGGAGGGAACTCGGGATTTCTAAAAACCTACCACAGGGTTAAGAATGATTTTTTTTGGGATGGACTTAAATTAGATATTCAAATGTTTGTGGTGGAATGTTTGGTTTTCTAACAAAATAAAGTTGAAACAATTAAGACCCCAAGACTATTAAAACCTTCATCCATTCCAAGCCAACGTTGGGAGGAGGTTTCAATGGAGTTTATCACAAGTTTACCTAAGTTTGAAGGACAGAGTGTTATCATGGTGATAGTTGACAGAATTACCAAATATGCACAATTTTGTCCATTATCTCATCCATTTAAAGTGAGTACAGTTTCTACTGCATTTATGGAAACAATTCAAAAGCTACATGGAAACCCAAAGATTATTGTAAGTGATAGAGATCCCATTTTCACTAGAAATTTTTGGACATAATTAATTTATTATCTTGGTACTCAGTTAGCTCATAGCTCATCTTATCTTCCTCAATCTTATTGGCAAACTGAGATAGTAAAAAAATGTTCAGAAGGATATCTTCATTGCTTTGTATATGATAAACAGGCACAATGGGTCAAATGGTTGTCTTTGGCTAAATGGTGGTATATCACTTCCTTCCATACTACAAAAAAAATGACCTAATTTATGGCACTTTATGGATATCATCCACCATCCATCACATCATATTTAAGAGAAAATTCTAAGGTTCAAGCAGTGGAAGATCACATCGAGCATCAACAACAAGTCCTCCAACTCTTAAAGGATAACCTCACCTTGGCACAAAATAGAATGAAACAGTAGGCAGATCAACATCACAGTGAAATGTTTTTTGATGTAGGTGATTGTGTATTCTTATAGCTACAACCATATAAAGAAATGTCCCTTAAGAAAGCTAAGAAGGATAATAAATTATCACGAAAGTATTATGGTCCATACAAGGTTTTGCAAAAGACAGGTACTATGGCTTACAAATTGGATCTTCCTGTAGCTTCCCAAGTGCACCCAGTTTCCATGTTTCATGCTTAAAGAAGGTTATAGGTGACAGGATTCCAGTTCAAACAATATTGCGAGAACTTGATGAGGAAGGAAGAATCATATTGGAACCTGAAGCAGTCAAAGAAACAAGAACTCGACAGCTACGAAATCAATCAATTTCAGAGTATCTCATCAAGTGGAAGAACTTACCCATTGAAGATTCCAGATGGGAGGATGAGGATTCTATACAGAAGCATCTAGAACAACTCAAACATTGAGGACAACACTTTTTCGAAGGAGAGGGGCATGTTAGGTCCCTATAATACTATTGATTCCTCCATTACTATTGTCGTTGTATCCCTTATTGTTATTGTTGTGACCCTATTGTCCCCATATTGTTATTATTGTGCCCCATAGAATCCCTCTATTATTAATTTTGTGACTTTATATTATTATTTTTAGGTCAGCTTAGTTATATTGTGACCCCTTAGACTACTATATATATAAAGGAGGTTTTGTCATTTAAATCACCCATGAATTTTTCATTTGTGTAATGTAAAGGAGGTTAACCCCTTGAAGAGGCTTATTTCTAAGGCCTTCATCTATATTTTATATCTTTTTGTGAGCTGGTTTCATAACACATGATCTCTTTTGTTACAACAAAACGATGCAGTAAGCTCATTTCTAAAACCAAGAAATGTGTTTTCCTGATGATACACCCTCAAGGAAAGAAGAAAATGGTGGCCATGACCTCTAGATAAGTCCCCTTTGCATGAAAACTACATATGGACAATGTCGTGGAGGAGTACAAAGACATCTTCACCTCACCCACAGGGGTTCCTCTGCACTTTCAGGTCAAGCACTCCATCAATATGACCCCAATGCATCGCTGCCCAATGGACCAATCTATCAACACTCCATTCTAGAGAACGATGAAATTAAGAGGTAGATTCAAGGGCTCTTACAGAAAGGTCACATCTGTCCGAGTTCATCGCCTTGTGGGAGCCTGATCGTGTTAGTATAGAAGAAGGATGGGACTTGGAGACTCTGTATTGGCTATTGAGAAATAAACAAGATCATTGTCAGTAATAGGTACTCGATCCCACAGATTGATGACCTCTTGGACCAACTGAAGGGGGAAATATATTTCAGTAAAATCGATTTGAAGTCAGGATATCATAAGGTACCAATCGAACCCTTCGATGTGTGGAAGATTGCCTTCAAAGCCAAGGAGGGATTTTTCAAATGGTTTGTTATTCCTTTCAGATTGATGAATGCTCCTGCAACCTTCATGAGGCTAATGGATGACATCTTGTAGCCATTCACTAACTCATTTGTAGTGGTACTTGGATGAAATCCTGATCTTCAACCAGAGTTGGGAAGAGCACTCACCACATCTGGTAGGTTCTCCAAACACCGCGGAAACACAAGTTATGTGCCAACTTGGAGAAATGCACTTTTGGTATGACCCAGGTTCAGTATCTGGGATACGTTATTGATGAACCAGAGGTGCATGTCCATCCAGCCAAGATCCAAGTCATTCAGGATTGGCCATATCCAACCACTCTGATAGAGCTCTGTAGCTCTCTAGGTATCGCCAACTTCTACCGCAGGTTCGTGTTGGGATTTTCTCATATCACTTGGCCCTTGAGTCAAGTCACCAAGGGAGGAGTGAAAGCAAAATTATTTTGGTCTAAGTCTCAATAGACACCGTTCACAAATTTGAAAGATCGCTTATGCTCGGCACCAGTGCTCACATTACCAGACTTGAAACAACCATTTAAGGTCGAGACAGATGCTTCTGACTATGCTATTGGGACAGTCCTTACTCAACACAGGCATCCAGTGGCATATCACAGCGAGGCACTTTCAGACATAGTCCAAAAGTATCCCACTTATGACAAAGAGATGTATTCCATTGTGCAGGCCTGCTGACAATGGAAGCATTACATTTTGGGGAAGGAAATGGTTAACCACACAGACCACCAACCCTAGCAATTCATACAAACCCAAGGGAAATTGTAGAATGATCGCCATCAGAAGTGGTCCACATACCTGCAACAGTTCCATTTAAATATCCAGTATAAGAATGGAAACACCAATAATGTTACATACTACCTCAGTCAACCACTGATCATGGCATTAACCACTATGCTCAACTCTTGTGGGCATGAGACTTCTGATTGGCCACTTCTCTACAAAAGTGACCCAAAATTCAACCACACATACCAGACACTCTTGCAGGGTTAGCATGTTCTAGATTTTCACCACTAGGATGCTCCGTTATGCCACTTGGGTCACCTTTGTGTTCCTTCAATTGAGCGTGCCAAGATGATTTATGAAGCACACTACAGTTGGGCTACTGGGCATTTCAGGGTCGAGAAAACAGTGGCAGTACTGCAAAAGTATTTCTATTGGTCAAATCTTTGACAAGATGTAGAGAAGTACATCAGATCATGCACTTCCTGTGCCATTGACAAAACAACCATCAAGAAGCAAGGCCTTTATACTCTGCTTCCTACCCCTATTCAACCTTTGGAATCCATCTCCATGGATTACATGTCAGGCCTTCCTTCTAGTAAGCATGGAAATGACTGTGTTTTTGTGGTTGTTGACAAGTTCTCGAAGATGGCCATTATGGCGACTTGCAAGAAGACTATCACACCAGAATCCATTTCTAAACTCTTGTTTGAACGAGTGTGGGTACACTTTGGGATCCCACAATCTGTCATCTTAGATTGGGACAACAGGTTCCTCAATACATTTCGGTCCAGCCTCTGGTCGATGCTCGACACAAAACTCACTAAGTCCACAACCTTCCATCCTCAAACTGATGGCCAGATAAAGGTGGTGAACAAGATGATCGTACACATTCTGCGCATGTAAAACTCAAAGCATCCACACACATGAGATGAGAGCCTCCCCTATGTTCAACGCAGCTACAACTGGGCTATCCACAGCTTGACTGTATACAACCCTTTTCAGGTGGGCTTGGTATTCCAACCACTATGTCCCATTGATGTGGCCATGCCATTTGCAGCTACTCACGCAGATTTGTCTCGTGTCTAGTGTGAAACTGATAAGGAAAACAACCTCGTTGAGCACATCAAACATATTCGCCAATAGTTCCTTGACATTCTAGAGAAATCAAATTCCAAGTACAAGAAATGACATTATCAACATCAAGTGCCACACAAGTTTTAGGTCGGTGAAAAATTCACGTTGCATTTGCAAAAGGAATGCCTTATCGAAGCCTATCGAAAATTGACACCACTCTAATATGGTCCTTACACACTGACCAAAGTTGTCGGAGATAATGGATTTGAGCTCATCATTCCCCCATTCCTTGGCATGCACCCAATGTTCAATGTGGACCACCTTCGGCTATACTTTCCACCATTTCTAGACACATCCGACATTGCAGAACAACTCACACCCACAGAGTTAAATCTAGATTGCATGGAATAAGTTGCAATTGATCAGATCATGGAAACACAGATCAAGCACACTCGCCAGCAAAATATCCAACTATATCGAATTGTCAAAGCAGGCCAACTCCTTCACCAAGGCAAGTGGTTCACCAGGGACGAAGTTCAGTAGAAGTTTACTCATCTCATGGAGGAACTCAATGCAATGGGGACCATTGCTTCCTAAGGGGGGAGGAATGATCTAGGTGGATATTGGTGGCCACTTGCCAAGTCCACTTGGACCCCCACCATTGTTTCTTTCATCCTTTCAGTTTCCTTAATTGTAGCATAGTTTACTATTTTTAGTAGTTTTTCATATCTTGAACTTCCAGAGCCATTTTGAAGCCCTAAACAACATTTTTTGGGAAAATTTGGAGCAACATGGGTCCGTGGACCGATGTTGCTCTTCCCAAAGTTATAGTTCTTGGATAGATATTTCTAATGATATTGTGCACGTCAAGCGAAGATCGTATGCCAAAGTTACAACCTTAGGAAGTTGATGTACCAATTTACCCAAATGGGGCCCACAGTTTGGCATTTCATCTTCTAGAGCTAGGTTTTCGGATGTTTAGAGTTTTCCATTGTTTCCCAACAATGGAAAACATGTTTCTCTCCCCAAAGTTATAGTTCTCGAATAGATCTTTCTAACGATATTGTGTGTGTCAAATGGAGATTGTATGCCAAATTTACGACCCCGGGAAGTTGATGTACCAATTTACCCAAACAGGGCCCATAGTTCGGTGTTTCATCTTCTAGGGTTAGGCTTTTGGATGTTTAGGGTTTTCCATATTTTCCCAACAATAAAATAGGCCTTCGAGCCTCATTGTAAGACAATACAGAGGCATGTAGCCGCCACATCTCTTCTCAGAGATAAGCTACCATCACACGAGTTAGTTTATTTCCATTTCTATTTGTAAGCATATTTTAGTATTTTACAGTAATGAAATGAAGTATTATTTCCACTACATCTTCGTATGTGTGGTTATCTCTGTAATTTTTTGCATTCCTGTTAAATATGAATTAGCGGCTATCTTTTTCTTGCTGCTGCTTTGCTTTCTTACTATTGTCTTCCCCATTTGAGACACTTTTCTCATCAAATCCATCATCAATTCAATTTCTATGTCCAACTCATTTTTTTACTTAACTCTTTCCTCTTCCTCTCTTGCATATCCTTCGCAATATTTATCAGGTTCCTTCTTCCCTACTAGTGCTTTCAACCATTTCTCCAGTAGCTTTGATTCTTTCTCCCATTCACTGATCCTTTGATGAGAGTTTATTGATTCTTATTTATTGACTTCCTTAATAGCTTCCCTGGTTATTTCCATAGTGCCTATCATCATGATGGATTTATGATCCTTTTCTATGTTTTCAGCTAACATAGTCTCTTCTTTAAATTTTCCTTTAACCTTCTGCTGGTTACCTTCACTTTGTAGTCGTAGGTTCCTTACTACCACCCTTACATCCTTACTCTCTTGTTGCTTCCGAACTTCCATTTCATCTCCAAAAATCTCTGTTCAATTTCTTTGATTACAACATCACACTCAATCATTCTATGCATTGTTCCTGCAAACAAACTATTGGTTTGTGAATCAAAACACTCTTTTGTCTCCATGTCTTTTAAAGACCCTCTGCTACTATTAAGTTCTGTTGTAACCATTTCTTTTCTATTGCCATTTCCTCCTCGCAACTTCTCTAGCAATTCAATTTCCTCCTTACATTTAGCAAGTGTTTTATCACAATTCTCTTCATTTCCAACTTCATCCTTTACATGGTCGCTATTGCCCAATGATTCAATGAGATTGCCTTCGATAGACAATTTTTTCTCATTCATGTCCACATAAATAAGTTCTTTTTCAATACTTATAATCACTGTATTCAAACAACAATTGTCAGTTTGAAAAGTGTAAGGCTCAACAGCCTCAACTAATGTTTGACATATCAACTCTTCAGGTTGATCGTCATCTCCTTCTCCCATAAGGAATTGTCCTTGTTTTGTAACAATTCCAAATATCAATTCATAGATAATTTGTTTTTGCTGCAACAATTCAATATTTTCCTAATTCAAGAGGATTCTCGATATAATCTGCTCTAGAATACTTATCCTCTAAAGGTACTCTTCATCCTTTATCAATACATCAATATGCTGATCCAAGTTCTCCTCTGAACTCTGGTAATTTTTATCAATTTTTATGATATATTCATAAGGCTGCCAATCCTCTACAAAACATGCACTCTCAAAACAATTATTATAATTAGAAACATAACGCCTCAGTGTCTCTTCTTTCTTTGGCAACATTTGAGTATGCTTCTCTAAAATATCCCAATCGTTCACTGATCTCCATTCTTCATCTTCACCCAAAACTTCACCTTGTTCTGCCTCACAAATAGAAACTTCCATTTCCAACTCAGCTTATCTGAGTTTTTCCACAAACCACTTCACTTTCCTTTATTGTAGCCTTCTTTGTAACTTATGCCACTTTACTACCCTTTTCCTCAAGACCCAACCTTGTCTCTGGATTTCCTCTAATATCCTCCTTAATGCATCGAGTTGTTCTTTTAACTCTGCAATTTCCTTGTCAAGCTCCTCTTGACTCATTCTCTTGCCATTTACCTTGGCATTCTCCTTCTTAACTTTTCTTCTACTGTGGTCTTCCTCAGAACCTTTGCTATGAACATTACTAGTCATCTTCTTCTCCATCCCTATGAGTTCTTCACTCACTCACTATGAGCTGCACTAAAGCCTCTGCAACAGCAAGTCCTCCCTGGTGTCACTTACCTCACCAAGCTTTACTTTGTACTTGGCCTTTTGGCAAGCTCTTGGTTCTCTATCTCCAGAACCTATTTTCAACACTTCCCTCTATTCCTTCTAGGCTTCAACTCATCTGCACATTTTAAGAACACAATTGTCCTCTTGTATTTCAATCACTAATGAAATACTAGGTTTTGACCACCTCTTCTTTCACTTAGAAACTCTTATCAAATTCTTTCATCCCTTAGTAATTCTACCCACATCCTTTGTGGAATTTCCTTTGTGAACTACAACAAGACCCATACAGTAACAAGTCTCCTTCTTGCTACATATGCCTCACTAAGCTTCTCTCCTCTGAGCTCAGTCTTTTGGCATCTCTCTAGTTCTTATCTCTAGAACCAAATGAGCACTCCTTGCTCTAGGTTGTTGCAATCTTATCACCTTCTTATGTTGCTACCTATGCATCAATATAAAGACCACAAACTCTCCAATCTTCAAATAAAATTAAAGTAAAAACATATCATCGCACCTTCAAGATCTTTGCATGAACTTGTTTTAACATTCTCCTACACTTTGAATGGATTGTTCTCTATTTCTTGCATCTGCAAATTGTCCCAATATTCTGCTATACTTTATCTCTGTGTGTCTGTCTGTATGTCATATTTAAAATCTGATCTCTTCTTACCTACTTTCATCACCATTCACCTATATACACACTTTCAAAACATAATTCTATTTTAAATTTTCTCAAAGAATTTTTCACACATAATTTCTTTCTACTGCTCTAATACCAAAAATGGTGCCAGCCTAAGCTGACAATACCCACATTATGCAAATAAAATTGCATGTCACTAGTCCCATGAATTAATCACATGTTCCCTGGTGAAAACCCCCTATAACCAAGGTTTAATTCTTTAAGAGGAAATATTTCAGTTAGCTATCCATGGTCATGACCTTGGGTTATTCTTTAACTCGATGCTTATCGATCGTACACTTTGGTTAAAACCCAAACTTAACCCATAACATTTTAATCCGCTTTATTTCTAGTATAACCCATATAATAGAAACACACATAAACCACATTTAAATTTACATGTCCGCAAATCCACAACCTTGGCACATTTATCGATGCTCACCTTATCGCGTTCATTCTCCACTACTGATTTCACCCCACCAAATCAATAGCTATCACACGATCTCCATTCATACTTTACAACTCACACAAGTTTAACTTGCATTGATAAATACATCAGGTCCACTCAGAATATTAACCTAGGTGTATGTTTACCATGCGATCACTGTCGAATCGCACCCTTCACCATGATCCAATTCGATTCATCCAAACTTCAATGGATTAAACCACAATTCATACAAAATCGCTTCCGAATTTTCCACAAATATTATCGTGCTAACTCTTTTTCATTGATCTTATCTTTCAATTTTGACGGTTGTTGGTTCACCCGATCAACAAAACTAATTGGCGATCGTCCACCATTGATCAAACAAAACTTGATCCAAAGGTTAATAGCGATATCAGATGAGCCACTTTCATAAGGATTACATGCCCGATAAAGCAGTTTCCTCTCTCTTGTGGCGTGCTATGTGTTGACCGATAAATGGCATCGAGTGACCACCCTGAATTACCACTTACCACTTAGATCTTGCATGATAAACCATTTCCTATTATGAAACTACTTTTCTAGCACATTAACGCTCATGCATTTTACCCACGTGATAACCGTATATTTCTTTCTATTGGATGGTCCTGATTATTTATCCAGATTTCTTCTTCAACCAGTCTTGTCTTTCGATCTATACGATCCAACAGTGCCTAAGCATCACTACACTCTTTTTTATTTCTTCCCATGTAATCGCCATTCACTTCCAGCCTATGTATTTGACTTCACCCTATGATCTTCATTCCTCCTGATCTCAACTTCCACTCATGCCTTTATGTTTCCTTCACCTTTGTTGTAACATTAAAGGCTTCCTCCTGTACGGTCTGTGTGTAAAGTCGTAACACGTATCTGTTGCTCCTCTCTGTACTTCCCTTTTAGATCTTCACCTGTAACCTATGTTAAACATAATAGATCAAGATCTTGTACCATCTACATCTAAATTACTCAATACACACATATGAACTCAGAATTGAGTTGTCTATTTAATAAACAAGTGTTTACACAGGAACTCCTTCCTTGGTCTGATCTTCTTTACGAGTGGCCTTTATTCCTTCCCGTAGGTTTTCAATCTGATTGATTGACGTCTCTAACTACCTCTCTAACTATTGACTAACTAACTTGCTAACCCCTGACTATGCCTTTTAGGCTTACATTTATACAAAAGGATTGTAAAACCAATTCCTGGTTTAGATCCATAACCTTCTCAACAAAATCCTAAAATCTCTTCCTTATCTCTAAGGATCCTCTCTAATCCACAAAATCATGAACGGATTCCTAATCTAAGTTTTACAATTAATTCTCAAGTCTCTCTACTCTTGTGATTCTCTCATGTTCTCCTACATTCCAGAACATTCACAAATATGCCTCACTATACTTAACTAAATCCCTCTTCTAGCTTCTCTCATTAAAATCACTCAAAATAATAATTACATTAATTCAAAACATAGGAAACCAACTTCCTTGGAAACACAGGACCCCCTATGTCTACTAAAATACAATGATATTGTTGAGATGAATGCTCCTACATCATATAATGTCGAGGCTTATTATAAAGGGGAGGCATAAGAAGGAGGGAGGGAGGTATAAGAGATATTAGATGTTTTTTCATATCGGATATCGAAGAAGTGGGAGGCGTAAGGGATAAGAAATTACGATAGAAAAAAATTCCCAATGTTTTGATATATGATGAGGAGGTATAAGAGTTATAAGGAGACCTTCATTAAGAGTTAAATAGTCATCGTATATTATCAAAAGATTAGGTACCAAAAGTTTCTAAACATAAATTTTGTCACCTCTTACAAATTCTGATGTCCGATATGAATATCGACACTTTTTGTAAAGGAAGGGAGAAGGTGAGGTGAAGTGGGACCCATTTGGAGTGGAACTCCTCCATTATAAAGTACAACCACTTTGGTAATTAAAAATCCTTCAAAATGAACTACAACCACTTTACAATTTTGAGATTTTAGGTTTCGTAATTTCTTTTAAAATTAGGAATTGGAATCAATTACCAAGATCTTGAAAACGCATAATTTTAATTGTTCTACAATTTGGTTGGGTGACTCTGTAAGACAGTTAGTGGAAAATGAGAAAATAAGTAAAAATTAACTAAGAATTAATATCTAAAATAAATTACTATTTTGTTTAACAAAATTAAAATAATATACTTTTTTGTACATTTTTTAACCCAGGTGGTAAAAGTGATCAAATTTCGGATGAACACCATTTGCAAACTGTGTAACCAAATGAAATGAAATGAGTACTGATGGAAAGCTAGCAAAAAGTTGAACTCAATGAAAATAGAAATCCGACAAAAATGAATAAATGGAAAAATTGTGGGACACTTAACCAAATAAAATATTAAAAGGTGATTTACCAAAACATTTATGAAAAGGGTTCCCACTGTTTAAAGTAAAAAAGTAAAAAATGGGGGTTGTTGGGTTTTCCCTATAACAGAACACTATAAAATAGATATGTACAATAGATAGCTAGAGCCATGATGGGAGAATGAAATTTTCAACAAATATTTGGGATGAAGCTATTCACATAGTAGTAATGATTCTTAGCAAACCTCACTTTAGACTGAATAGTTACAAGACTCCCTATGACCTTTGGTATGGTAGTCCTGCAACAATCAAACATTTAAGAGCATTTAGAAGCAAGTGCTATATGAAGAGGATTGATGACAAGCTTGGTATGTTCGATCTTAGGGCTGATGAAGGTAATTTCTTGGATATTATCATAATAGCAAAGGCTATAGATATTACAATAAGAATACAAAGAGGATTTTTAATTATATTGATGTGAAACTGGATGAGTATGTTGAATCTGAAGTAAGTCAGTCATAAAAGACTAGCTCCATTGATCCAATCAACAATGAGAAGTATTATAAGGAGGACCACCATTTCCAAAGTAAGGAAAAGGACTAGGATCCCCATTAAGAGGGGTTCCTTGGTTGGTAAATTATGGAATTGTTGCCATTATATTCAACTTTAGTGAATTTTATTAACAATTTTAACAGTATTAAGAATCCAAATTCACAATCCACACCTAAGGTATGCAAAAAGTAAAATAAACAAATAACACACACTAATAAATCTAAGGAGTCAAACCATGCAAACAACATTTTCACAATGGAATCACTAGTTGGTGATGAAACTCAATGTCACAGAGATCAATGTGAAGAGTGGCTAGAGATAGAGTAGGTGGAATTAGTTACGTTGACAACCTACTTAATGGACATGATCTGGTGCAAGTAACTTCACTTATGACATGTCAAGTGAAGAATACCCTCAAAAAAGGTACAAATGAGCCTAATCAACCTTTGCACGAGGTACATCAGGGACTCACCCCCCCCCCCCCTCCTTTCCTCACCTTGCGTAAAACCCTTAAGATAATGGTATGTAAGATTACCACATACAACAACTTGACCTAGGGGGACAGTCGCATAGCGAACGCATACGTAAGGGAAAAGTAAAAAATCTCAATCCCCTTGAAGGTTCCTCAACATGTTCAATATAAGGTTTATCCTTCAAGTGACTCCAAATCGCCTTTCAAAATTGTTTGTAATGCGTGCAAATCACAATACTATAACCAATGAAGCAAGGTCGGTCACTTCACTGGGTTCAATATTATATTGTGCTTAACTCATGTGTAAGAGGACCTTCCCATAGTCAAAATGTAATAGATAGATTTAGTCCCTACTGCAAGATTCTAATGTTTGTTTGTAGCCTTGGAAAGTTAACTCACTTTCCTATTCCAAATTCGTACAATCTTATTTAATGTAGGTCTAATGAGCCCTAGAAATACAGAAAGTCTAATTTATTTTATTAGCATTGTTTTTTAAGTTGTTGTCTTCTCAGTAGGTTGATGGATATGAAACCAATGGCATTATAACCTAAGTCAAAATTGAATGCTTTTATGCTATAAATTATCACAAAAAGGAAATTATAAATAGACAACACCCAACAAACAAATATAAAGATTATTCAAGTAACTGATTCTAATAAAGATTCTTCGACAACATATATCTTTCATTTCATACATTTTACTTTTCATTGATCTTAATAAAGATGACGATATTATCATTATTTTCTTGTTACTTTATATATATTGAAAATTATCAACATTATTTTGATGGAGAATTATTGTGTATGATGATATTACTATCTTTGGATGGAAGTTGTGAAACTACCTTAGAATAATGATATCCATAAAATATTTTCATCTGATAATCACACATTTGAATTTAATTTTATTTGATTAAATAAGATGATGATATTATTAGTATTATCTTGTTATTTTATGTGTTGAAAATTGTCAATGTTTTTTAATGGAGAATGATTATGTACGATGATATTAGTATTTTTTTTTATGGATGTTGTGAATTTACCTTGGAATAATGATATCTATGATAGGTATCGATTTGGTAGTCATATATGTATATTGATAAATTTTGAATCATTTTTTTATGGACAATTGTTATAAATGATGATAGTATTTTTTTTCGATGGTGTCAATCTCCATTAAATTTCTTTATAAACACCATGTTATCAATTTGAATTGTGATATATTATTTAATGATATTTAGAAAGCGTAATATATTTAGCTATTTAATTGAGTAAAATGAACCCATAAAGGAGGCCATAAATGGAAGAAAAAAAAGTACACTCTAAACAAGAAGCCAAATGTGGATGTAACTAGGAATGCAGAATTGGGAGTAAAATTGGATGTTAAATTAGGCATCAAAATAAGATGCAAAGAAGGACACAAAAAAGGGTTTAAACTAGAGGTAATAAAGGTTGCAACACTTGACACAAACAAGGGAATAAACTATGGCATACAAAAGGATACCAAAATGGGCATAAGCAAGGAGACAAAAATGGACACCAAACTAGATGGAAAAACGATAGACAACTAGAAGTAAAATTGGATGCAAAAAGGGATGCCAAGTTGGGTGTTAAAAATAAGAAAAAAAAGGATGAAAATTTAGATCCCAAATGAGGATACAAAGAATGATGAAAAATTGGGATCAAAAATTGGCCACAAAAAAAAGGAACAAATAAAGGATGTAATAAAAGACACAAAAAATATGCAAAATGGGGCCAAAAAAATGTTGAAATTAAGGATGCAAAAAATAATGCATAATCAGTTGCAAATTCATACTCAAACCTAGGTACAAAATGAGATTCAAAGGTCAACACCAAATGAGGAAGAAAAAATGATGCAAATTTGGATTCCAAAAGAATGCAAAATTAGACACCAAAAAGGATGAAAAATTAGATGCAAAAATGGACCTAAAAATGGTGAAAAATCGGATGCAAAAATGGACTTAAAAATGGTGAAAATTTGGATAGAGAAGTAAACTTAAAAAATGGTGCAAAAATGGCCATAAAAATGGCTCAAAATTGGATGCAAATTGAGATGCAATGTTGGATGCAAAATGAAGTGCAAAAGCAAATGCAAAAGTGGATGTAAAAAATAGGTCAAAATTGAACATAACATTAGACACAAAATGAGATGCCAATGTAGATGCAATTCATGGCTCAAGATAGGATGAAAATATAGATGCAAATTTGGATGCTCAAAAGGATGCAAAATTGGATGAAAAAAATGGCAGGAAAGACGATGCAAAATTGGATGGAACAAACGATGCAAAACTGGATGAAAAATATGGTGCAAAATGAGATGTAAAAAACGGAGACAAATCAAACTCAAAAGTGGATGCAAAAAATGATGCAAAAAGGGGCACAAAATGGATGGAAAATTTGGCATGAAAACATATTGTGCAAAATTGGATTCAAAAATTGGTGCAAATATAGGCAGGAAAACTAGCACAAAGCCAAATAAAAAAATAGGTATAAAGTTAGAAGCGAAAGTCGGCATAAGAATAAATGCAAAAAATGGGTGCAAAAAAGGCAATAAATTGGATGCGAAATATGTTGTAAGAATCAATGAAAATGTTGGTGCAAAACTGGAATAAAATAATGGCACAAAAAAAGAAAAAAAAGTGACGCAAAAAAAATATGCAAAAAATGGTGCAAAACTAGAAGCAAAACATGTCATAAAACCTTATGCAAATCTAGGTGCAAAATATGATGCAAAAAGGATGAAAAAAATAACACAAAAATGGATTCTTTAAAAAATGTACAATAGCACGACATTTAGCGTCAATATACTCATCCCAATTGGAAAATAAATGCACTAAAATATGACACTAAATCAGGTGTAAATTACCTATTATTCATTATACAAGTGACTGTTGATATCACAATTGTTGTTAGACCAAAACCCGCAAGTGTTAGTAAACATACACATTGGCAGAGTTAATGGATCCTCAAGAGGTGGTTAAAGACATGCTGCAAAACACATGGGGGGTGTTGGATTATCCAATGCCCAAGAGTGACAAAATTAAGACACGTAGTAATTGTACCAGGTGAACCATCTAGTATATTAAGAAATACTAGTGGTACAACAAACTTAATGTAGATTATGCATTGTTCATAATATTTATAATTGTGATCTAAACAAGAATAAAAGCATCACCAATCATTATTGTGAGCCTTACAACAAATTCATCTAATATTACTTTCAATGACATATCATGCTCTTCCTTTGAAAATACCATTTTTGATAGTATCTTTTAATATCAAAAAATGCTTGAAATGACATTTCATAGATAAAAATAATAAATCAAAAAATTCCATACAATAAAATATTTCAATATAAAGCACTATATTTTAAAACAATAATCATTCGAAGGATATAACGAGAAAAACACTATACCTAATCACAATAATCATTTATATCACTAAACAATCAATAAGAAATATCTTTACTTTAGCAATATTCTCCATTAAAAAAAAACATTTTTTTTTCTAAAAAGACAATCAATCCTATTCACATCGTTATTTTGTATATATCTTTCTTTTGGTTAAGTAAGAGTGGAGCCTTCTATAAACCACAAGAAATATTACATATATTACATGTCTTTACAAGTGTAAAGACCAACAAGGGCTAACTCGATGAAGATTAACCTAAAACAACCCGAAACAAACCCAAAACCTTATGCCTAAATCTTACATCTAAACCTTCGACCATTATCCAACCTAATGGCCATTCGATATGAACCCCAGTGATCCAACGGTCATTAAATAAGTCACTTTAGAGATATGTGTGACCTTTACCAGCTTTGCAAAGCCTACAGGGTAAATAAACTGTCACTGTATAAAACTTCGGGTATGTTCTTCGAATTAACCTCCTCCCATGTTGAAACCCAATATCCATTCGATCCAAATCCCATAAGATACGACAGTCATGAACACTATCACCTCAGAAACATTTGCCCCTTTTACCTGGTTCACAGATCCAACAAGGATTATGAGCCATTGGTTTATAAATGTTCAGGTTCGGTCTGAAACTTAACCTTCCATTTCTTTTAGAACCCGATATCCATACGATTAGGTCCGTGTTGATCTGACGGTCCTCCGAGATATTGGATCGGAAACTTGCACAGTCTTTACCCTCTTTATGGACCCGATGAAGATTATGAACTGCTGATCTAAAAATCTTTCAGTCTGCTTGAATAGTTAACCTTCAATCACTTTCCAACCCGATAGGCATTTTATGGCAAAGGCTATCAAGATCTGTGATTGGCGACCTGCTAAGAAGCCTGTTGATTACCAAGTGCCCCTCCCTTGTAGAAAGATTTGTTTTACACATTTTTGAAGGATCAATAGTTAAGAAAGCCTTTCGCTTCCACTTACTCTTGCTTCCACAAGTCTTCTTTCTTGCTCATCTCTAATAGTCTGGAACTTCTCCATGTCTTTGGCCGCTTGTCTTTGAAAATCCTCATGCAATTTTCCCAAGGGTGTTAAAACCCAGGGATAACTACTGTAACTTTATTTTCATAACACTCCTTCATTCACCAGACGATCAGCTAGAATATTGGCTTTTCTTCTCACATGAACAAAGCTAAACATTCTCGAGGTTTGTAGGTGGGTATGAATGTGCTAAAAGACCTGCAAAAGCCGCCAATGTTTTGAAACTTTTCTTGGTGCTTTTCCATTACATATCTTCTTGGTCACATTAATAATCAATTCAAATTCTGCTTCAATGATGGAATTATGTCTATTTGACTCGATCAATATTTCCAGACACTACTTTAAGGCCATGAGCTCCTCCATGTTATTAGTGGAAGTCCCCAAATGACTATGAAAGACATCCTTAATGCACCCCTGCTCATATCTGATCACCCGTCCAAAACCAGCCATCCTTGGGTTACCTTTAGAGGCTCCATCTATATTGAATTTCAAGAAACCATGACGAGGAGGTTGCCAGAAGTCTTTACCAACATTTATCTCGCTCACACCCTTGTTTATGCTCTAGGGAACTAGCGAATGGAGACCCAAATATAGTAGTATACGAGTGCCCTAGGGCAGAGTAGGGTCTTCAGGAGGTCTCCCTGAAAGGGCTCCAACAATGTCTTTGAGTTGTCTTAATATTTGTGTAATAATGTTCTAGGTTGAGCCAGTTTTATTCTTGAAAATATTGTCATTGTGTTCTTTCCAGACATCCTAGAGTAAGAAGCCTCAAATCAGAGTCCAATTTTTGTTGATGATTTCATTGCTTGAGAATTATTTTCTCCAATTCTTCAAAGTGTTGGTAATACTGAGTCTGCCCTTGTCAGTCTGCCTAAAGATTGAGGCCACCCAATCCCACAAGGTAGAGGTGAAAGGGTAGAGGTTGAGTAAGTGTTCCATCATCAACTCCTTTGAACCAAATAGATGGAATTTTGATGGGCCAATAAAACCCCTTTTCAAAATATTTTCCCAAGTTAGAATTTTATTTTGTTGGACCAACCACATAAAAAACTTTATTTTCATCCAATGCTGGTGCTACCAAAGGTCCTTTCATACTTTATTAGGGTTTTGATAATCAAAACCTAGGGCTATTCATTTATCTTCTTTGATGTTAAAGTTACCTTCTCTGTTTCTTCCCCATCTCAGCTGGTCAGATGAGGATGATACCAAAATCTTCCTCTCTTCCAAGTCCCTAGCAAGAGAGCCTGACTAAGCTTTCAAAGGGCTCCCTTCACTGTAGCCAAGATCCTTCCATATTCTCCATTTACCATTGTTCCTTGCGTGATCCTGGAAGCCTTTGTTGTTAGTGTAATTCTTGAGAGAAGTTAGTTCTTCCCTAAACAAGTTTGGTTCCTGCTACCAGTTTTCCTCCTATAATCTTGTCAGGTTCCCAACTTGGATCTCCCAAAAGCTGTGCTACTAGACAATGGCTCTATTTTTCCAAGCAAGATTCCAAATGTGGGAGCCCTTGATAAGCCTAGACATTCGGAGATGATCCCTCTCCTACCAATTATTTTCATATTTTTGTTTCCAAAGCTTGGCCCAAGGGGTTACTGATTCCTTAAGCAACCTCCACCAAAGTTTTTCACCCGAAACTTTGTTGAGGGTTTCAGGGTCATGAAGCCCCAAATTTCCATGGGCCTTAGGTTTGTAGATCTTGTCCCAAGCTACCAAAGCCCATTTTTTTTCTCTTCCCCTTTGCCCCAAAGAAAATCTCTTTGAATTTTCATGATCTATTTCATAACTCTTATAGGAGTAGAAAGAGTTGGCATCATAAAAATGGGTATGGCCTATAGGACAACCATTGTAAGCACAAGGTGCCCTACAAAATTCAAATATCTACATGTCCATTTCCTGATCCTATCCTGAAGTTTGTTAATTACTGACTCCCACACTCCCCTACTTAGAGGTTTATCTCTAAGTGGGATTCCAAGGTACTTTGAAGGTAATTGGTTCCTTTGAAACCCTAGAATTTTGGTGATGTTTCTCTGAATAGGAATGTCAGTGTTAAATAAGAAAAATTTTGATTTGTCAAGGCTTATCTCTATTCCAGCGGCCATAGAAAATTCATTCAATATTTGTTTAAAATATTTGGCGTCCTTGACCGTGGGAATGCCCTGCAGCATAGTATCATCCAAAAATTGTTGGTGAGTTGAAGCAACTCCATCTATGGTAAGTTTTAGTCCCTGGATTTTTCCTTTAGCACTTGTACTTTTTATCACTCTTCCTAGCCCTTCCATCATGAGAACAAAGAGGAAGGGGGAGAGCAGATCTCCTTGTTTGAGACCCCTAGAAGGCATAAAGGTTCTTGAGGGCAAGCAATTAAGCAGGATTGAAAAACTAGCTGTGGATACTAGGACCATAACCCATCTAATCCATTTGTGGTCGAAACCATAAGCTCTCATCACTGCCCTGATGTAAGACCAACTTAGCTTATCATAATATTTCGCTAGGTCAAGCTGTATGATCATACCAGCTTGCCTATTTCTCTTAAGATAGTGTACCGGCTCATGAGCTTGTAGGATGTTATTGAGAATCTTTCTTCCTTCCACATAACCAGTTTTCTCCTCTTAGACAATATGTGGAAGAAGGAGCTTGAGTCTATTAGTGATCAATTTGGAAATAATCTTGTACACCGCATTACATAAAGCTATGGTTCAGAATCTATCCAGTGTCATAGCTTTTTCCTGCTTTGGAATCAAGGCTAGGAAAGAGGCATTGAGAGCCTTCAAAACCGTTCTAGAGCTTTTGGAGTCTTCCACTACATCAAGGATTTTCCAGCATGCTTTGAATAAGTCCACATTGAATCCATCCAGGCCAAGAGATTTCCCATTTTGCATCTCATTAATAACTTCATTGACCTCATCTTCAAACACTAGCCTGTTAAGATTTTGGTTTTATTCCCTTGTTACAAGCTTGGGAATGTACTTTGTTAAACTGTTAATGAACCATGACTTGTCTAACAGAGGCTCCTTTGCAATGTTAAGGAAGTGTTGTACTAGGATAGATTCCATTTCTTTGTGGGAGACAAGATGTTTCCCTTGAAAATCTCTAAGTTTTGCAATTCGGTTATGTGACCTGTGATCAAAAGTTGATTTGTCAAAAAACTTTGTGTTTCTTTCCCCTTCTATAATCCACTGCACTCTCTATTTGTGCCTCAAGAATATCTCCTCTTGGATGAACCTATCTTCCCATTCCTTCTAAAGAGAATCAACTTGAGTTTTCCTTTCCTCAGTAAAACCATATGTGATTATGATTTGATTTGTCCCCTGGAGTTTATATTCAACTTCTCTTTTGGCTTTAAAAATATTAGCAAACTCTTTCTTGTTCCAACCTTTTAGTCTGGATTTGATGTGTTTAAGTCTTTGTTGCAGCATGAACATTTTAGTGCCTTGAATGGGTAAATCTTCCATCCACCATTTTTCAATATTTCTGGTGAAGTCAGGGTGAGAAAGCTAGACACTTTCAAACATAAAAGTTATGTTCCTCAGTGTACACATAAAAGTGGCTTCAAGTTGGACAGGACAGTGGTCCAAGCCTCCAAAGGGAAGGATTAGAGTTCACATGTCAAGGCCTGTGAGAAGGAGGTCCTCTGAGATTATGAATCTATCTAGTTTAGACGGAACCTGAGAAGCCCCTCCTCTCTTATTGTTATAGGTGAAAGTGCCATTTATTGTTTCAGCATCCACTGGTCTCATTTTATTTATGAAGTTTTGGAAGGCAATGGAGTCTTTGCCTAGTGTTTTAGTGCCACCATTTTTCTCTGTAAGAGATTTGATCATATTGAAATTCCCTGCCAGAATCCAGGGCATATCAGGATATCTCTCTCTCATCTACTCAAGGGAGGTGAGAATCTTGCGTTTGTCTTCTAGTTTTTGAGGACCATAGGCATTTGTAATCATGTAAGTCTCCCTATCACCCAAAGATAGAATCCCTACCGATAGATAGTTCCTAGACACTTCCGCATCCACGATTCCAAGTTTATAGGGATCCCAAAGCATAAGAATCAATCCTATCGAGTTATCTACCTTAACCTCTAGATACTCATATTTTCTTAACCATTTGTGATGTATTTCTCTGATCTTGTTCATCGAACACTTAGTTTCCTGAATAAAAACCATATTTGGTTTTTCTTCTTTTATTCTACTGCTAAGATTTCTTTGTTTCCTTTTACTTCCTAGGCCCCTAATGTTCTAGGTAGTATGCTTCATTAAGAAAGGTTTGTAAAGGAGTAGCTGGTGAGATCTCTCATCTTACCTTAGTTAATCATCAATTTTCAACATTCTGTCACCAACTCATTCTGTCTTTTTCTTCCTCCTTTCCTACCCGGATTCTTGGAAGAGTGCCCCAGTGTTTCCTCCATTATTTTCATCCCTTTATTCTCAAGGCTATCATGGTTTCTTTTGAATCCAGATCCCTTTGATTGGGATCTCTAGAGGAAGATATGTTGAACCCTGTCAAACTCCTCCTTTGGCATGGGGTCAACCCCTTCAGCAATACCCTACTCCAAAAACTTTTCTAGATCTATGTTCTCCCTCTCAATAATCTGCTACAGTTCATGGTCCTCCATTCCTACCTCACTTGGGGTCATCTCATGGTCCCTACTGAGCTCCACAATGCTTGGTAGATCATCCTTTTGATGGTTGTTCTCTGGTATATCCTCCATGCTAGCATCCCTATCCCTCTCATTGATATTAGTCTCTGATTCCTGGTTTTCCCCATTGTTTCCAACTTCTTCTTCTAATGTTTTGAAACTATTGTTTCTCGATTCCTCATCCTCATTGATGTTATTTTTGTATTGCTTTCCTCCTTTCCCTTTTCCCCCCCACCTTAGTGAAACCCTTAGGATCTTTTCTTGTGGTGGTTTTTGTGTTATTCTCTAGTTTGTCTGATGGGCAATCTTTGTATAGGTGCTAATGTTCATGGCACTTACGGAACCTGAATGGGACATGTTCATAGTCCATTGCCTGCACCCATTCTTCATCATACACTTATAAAACGATCTTGTCCGGAAGTGCCCCAGATAAGTCCTGCCAAACACACACATGGGCAGCAATAGAATCTGAAAGATAAAATATGAGAGTACATTTTCTATTAACAAAACATATACATTTATAGTACATGGTTTGATCATTGGGTTCCACATCCCAAGGTCTCTTGGACTTCCTTAGTATATTCTTCTTCCACAGTAACACATAGAGGATTAGGTGTCCAACACTCCCCCCCTTAATCTAAAGGGCTATGTATGAGTCCAAGAAGAGAGCTGTAATACAAAATGTGTAAAAATACATGGCAAAACTAGGCTGGATGTGCTCTATGAAATGTTGGTATAAACGACGTTGGTTTACGGATGACCACCAACACTAGAACGCTTAGTTCAGTTCCCAGAACTCTTCCAATTCTGGCATGAAGCACATGTCTTCTGCTAGAGGAAGTGCTCCTGATTTTTTGAAAAGGAAACCCTCAACGAATAAAGGGAGGTCTCACCCCGCATAAAATGGAGAATTTCAACTTGAAAAGGGAAGTCTCAGCCTATGATGGTTTAAGGATGACCAACAACTCTGGAATGCTTAATGCAATTCCTGGAACTCTTCTGAAACTGGCAAGAAGCTGAAGTTTTTCGCTAGAGGAAGTCTTGCCAATTTTGTTCCTAGAATTCTTCCGAAACTAGCAAGAAGCTAAAGTATTATGCTAGAGGAAGTGTCCCAGATTCTTTGAAGAGGCATTACCAAATGAAGGCATGCACAGGGACATATTTCTCTCTAGCTACAACTCTGAATCTGGTGTGGCAGGTTGTGGCTCAGGCTCGCTTGATGTGGTTTTGAAGCTTGTAGATGACCATCATTTCCCCCCTGTCAGATACAAGGTGAGATGATGGAGAAAAATCAACTGCAAGACTCTTCAATACTCTAGAACAAGTTCTGACATATGACTGGAACATCTTCTTGGTTTTTGATGCCCATTGTCAAGAAGCGATCCATCCAAGATGAATCTTTGTTCCTAGAGGAGGTTTGTTTCTGAAGCATCTATGTGAGGAATGGGTGGTTTTATGATAGTTCTTACAAGGGTGAAGATGAAAACAATGATCTTTCATATGGCCCACTTAGTCACACTGTTGACATTTCACAATTTGTTGTTGTTGCTGTGGAACAGAGGAAAAATATGGAATAGCTGGAGGTGAACTGTCATGAGGAGTAGGTGAATTGTCATGAATGAATCCAACACTTTAAAATTGGATTGGTTTGAGGTAGTCTGGAATTTGAAAGCACAAGTCCTTTTCATATCCAAGACCAGTTCTATGCTTGTTATGGACAAGCTCTTCCCAAGGTCTGATGATGGGCTTGGGAAGTGTAAACTGAACTTCTGCATTTGCACGTACAATTGCTGATTTATTTGGCACTAGATCTGTATCAATTTTAACATTATTGTCTTGTTGTTTATGTGAGTTTGTTTCAATCTTCTGAACATAAATAGGTTCAGAAAGATGACTCCACTATTGTAATTCTTCTTGTTGTAGCTAAGATTCAAGTTGCAAAAACTCAATATTCTATTGTGCATTTTGCAGACACATTTTAATATTGGAAAGAGAGGTTTTGTTGATCTTAACCATATCATCAACAGTGGAATGTATCAGATTATTTAGTAATTTTAATACATCATCCATTCGGTCCATTTAAAAATAATAAAATCAGAGGAACGGTGTTGTCTTCAACTACAAATGCACCTATAAAATGATAAATAGTTGTGACTAATATATGAGTAGAAAATCATGTCAAAATTTAATTGTTCCACACCACTTCGAACCTAATTTTATTTTATCTCATGATACACAATTATATTTTGTTCATAATCAAGACACCATGCTCCAAAACTTGCTTGGCAAGCTCAATTGTCCTTTACAGAATCATGCGATTGTGAGACATATAACACTACAAAGAAACTAAAACCAATGGATAACACAAAATTTCCATCACCAAAGGAGGGATGGTCACATTTGGTAGCTCGCCAACGTTTCCAAGGACTTTTCCCACAATCCTGTCAGCATGGGATCTATTGTGGTACCCGCACCAATAAGGCTGCTAGGAACAACAAAATGCAATTCGTTTTGCTCAGGATAAAGTGAAATTATTCTTAAAAAGATGGCCATACACTTGATGTTGTCACCCTTGTCCTCGACAACAATGCCTGGACAAACTTCATTTTTCTTTTTTGATTCACCTTCAAAACAACCTTCAATATGCTTCCAGCTACAACACCTCCTTCAGAACCAAGTAGATGCACCATTCAAGAACTCAATGCATACCATATGGCCTTCAATGCGTATATCATGCATATCATATATCATGCATAACTTAATGCATTCGTCAATGCATAATAGAACACTTGCTGAAGTGACACACAGTAAAGAGCATCACCATGCACAACAATAGCAAAATTTTGAACATGTCAGGTGTACACTAAAATAGAAATAATCCATCTCACTAATATTTAACTCATAGAGATCTTCAACCTCTTAATGCATAAGGCAGTTCAATGCACCTATAATGGACACATATGTCACCAGCGTACATCTAAGACTCTACGCATCATATAAGGCATTGTTTTCAACAAATTTTAACGTACCTCTAGAAGTTGAACACTTCACTCATGGTGTAACATTTAACATGAGCCATCACACATATATGAACATATATGAACAAATCATCCAGAAACTTGCCAATACATACAGGCTTTATGGAGAGCACAATAGTTAAGTCATACTTCAAACAAAAACCTCATAAATCACCATGTAGGAGTTTCAACACATTCTTTCAACATGCTCTCAATAATGACCAACGTGAAGATAATGACCAGGACGTTCCACACGCTTTGTATTCAAACTTGACCAATTTACATACCATGTTTTGAATGCAACATTCCATGAAATATTCTTGTCAATGGAGTATACAACTCAATCGTCACCGATATTTTACTTTTGACAACTTGTTGGCGTTACTGTAGCCATCAATCGAGTCTCCGGAGATTTCGAATGACTTTTTTTTATGAAACTCTTTGCTCTCGAGCATGAGGTACCATCTTTAACATTTGTTGGTACTATCTTCCAGGTGATTTTTTGTGGATGCTTTTTGTCAAATGCGCCTACAGTATAAGTGTAATTTTATGTTTGGAGCATCAGAAGAAGCAGAGAAAATCTTGAATTTGGATTTGGAGAAATATGTGCGTATAATACCATTTTTTTACGGGCTACTCAAAAATAGTAGACAACGCATGGGATACCAACACCTCAACCAAGAAAATGATGAAAAACATAGAAGAATAAGAGTTGCAAATAGAAGAAAAAGAAGAAAAATGAAACCCAACAATGGGATTAACAATGTACGTATCAATATTAAGGTTTTCATAAGAAGATTGGTGAAGAGAATTAGAAATCGTTTTTTCTATGGCAACCAAGAATAAATACCGTACTCATGCTGAGTCTCTCCTGGTGTTGATTCATATAAAATATTTGAACCAGGCTGAAATATGGGATTTGGGTAACATGAAGGATCCTGTCATTGTGGTTACTGGAGTGACATATGATCGAGCATTTATCAAGGCTTCACAAGAGAGGAATTGAATGTAGGGGGACAGTGGACAAAGAAAGGACTCGTTCCTTTTTATTTGTTTGAATTTACTTACAAATATCATGGGACAGAGACCAACGCTTATTCATGCAGAAAGAGAATCGACAATGCTGAGGTAATGTTAGGATTAATAGAGTCAGTAGGGAGTTTCAGGGTAGAAAACCTAACGCATAAATGGCGAGTATGAACAATAGATATCAAAAGATAAGAATTTGATTCCTTTCTACCTAACACAATTGGCGCAGTAGAATGTCATGTCAGGTCATAATATCTCAGGAAAAAAACACTGCATATGAGGCTAAGGCATGATAGTTCTGACACGCAAGAAGGCCGCAGGAAGGCAAAGTGCTTAGGAACATCAAGGATGCATGGAACGTTACAGGTAATGAAGACCAAGCCAGCACTATTCAAGGCATCTCAGACCAGCTGCATAGGGAATAATAACATGGCATTTTTTTTTCTTTTCTACCTAAGGCATAAACTATGAGGAAGAAAACTACACAAGCCTCACATCATGCCTATGATAGCATGTCAAACACACACATGGGCAGCGACAGAAGCTAAAAGATAAAACATGACAGTACATTTTTTATTAACAAAACATATACATTTATAGTACATGGTTTGATCGTTGGGTTCCACATCCCAAGGTCTCTAGGACTTCCTTAGTCTATTCTGTTTCCACACTAACCCATATACAATTAGGTGTCAAACAAGTACATTTCCACACAAATCCAAGTGAATGAAGCTTATTTACCTCTTAGAGTTGCATCTGATATTTTTATAAAATGCCCTAATTTATTGCCGACAGACTTTAGAGACTCTGGCAACTAATAATCTAAAGGAAGGGAGTATAGTCTTATCCATACCAGTACCAAAGTGAACATTTCTCATTTTGGGACAAAATTCATCACCCATGGTTGCATGTAGAGGCCTACAACAGTGTAAAAATAGGGCCCTCCCTCGAACACTCTATCTTTATCTTCTAGGCTCGTGAACACCATTGCAAAGAAGCCCTTGGATCCAAGGTGAAGGTTTATTTCCCCCTTTGGTTTCCATTGGTTCCTTATCCATGCGTGTAAGGCCTTCTCCATCAGCCAAATCACCATAAATTTGCATATAATTGATTGTTCTGCCATGTGTTCTTTGTGCACTTGTAGTGCTGTGTCACTTAAAACGACCCGAGGAATAATGGTCGACTTGGGTTTACATACCCCTGTTGCACTCATAGGTGCAACTTTCTGACTGCTACCCTCTTTCCTCTTCTCCCTGCTATCTTACTCATGATTTTGTTTCTCTCCATGAGGTTTGATTTTTCCTATGTTAATATCCTCAATTATCACCTCTGGTAGTTTCTTGAAGTGATGCAGACAAGTTCCCTTGCTTTAGTTCATGACTATTTGACTGTAGGAGGGAGAAGAGCTCACTCCTCCATGACCCACCGTGGTTACCAGCACCAAACCCTAACTCAAACCCTAGTTCAGATTGTAGAGCCACCATTCATCCTCACCTCGATTCTTCTAAATGAAAAATAAAGCTTCCCTCTTTATTTTGTATATATCATTATTAAATATCATCTCAAAAATCTATTTGGTGTCAAAACAAATAAAAAACATGATTGATGTTATTGTTGTTCATTAAATCTAATATTTAGATTTAAGTAATGTGATAAAGAAAAAAATAGCAAGTAGGTAGTAAAAGAATGTGACATTTTACAGATAAATGATCCTATGCCTCTTACACCCCCTATATAATCCTATGCCTCTTACACCCCCTAATTATATAGTTCATAGAAATAATCTAACATGCTTTGCCTCTTAGACAACTATTAAACATGTTTTCTTTGTTAAACCACTATTAAAAGAAAAATAGCAAATAAGTATTAAAAGTATGTGGCATTTTATGGAGAGATGATATTATACGTCTTACACCCCATAATTATATAGCTCATAGAAATAATCTAACATTTTTTTGCCTATTAAACAACTATTAAACATGCTTTATTTCTTAAACCACTATTAAGATGTTGCATGATCAAAATAGACAAGTTTAGCTTCTCTTGTCCCTTTTTTTATCTTCACTCTCATGCCCTTTAAATATTGATATTTGGAAGACGTATGTCATCAAATAACATGCCACTCAAAGCATCTTACTCAAATCCATTTCGAATTATTTAGTTAGAAATTTCACATACATTATGAATCCTAAAATTTGACAAATACATTTACAAATTATTATTTTATAATTTTTCTTAATGAAAAAAATTCATAATAGAGTAAAAAATCTTAAAAACAAATGAAATTTAGATAATGATTTTTTCAAAAATAAGTTGATATAAAATAAAATCGAAATAAACTAACATTTGTAAATTCATAAATTCATTTACAACATGTGAAATAATATTGATGGAATTTTAAAATCATAAGTTTACAAATTTTTAATATATCATATCTTTCAAGAATTAATAATTAAATAATAAGCAAAAAAAACCAATTTTGTAATTTTAATTTGTCTATTTTACTTATAATCAATTTGCAATACAGTGCATTTCAAATTTTAAAAATAAAAATACATTTCGAAAAAATCAACCATACTTTCAAAATTTCTCTATATCATCATGTAATATTTCACTTCATTTTCTAATAATAATATTATTTACATATAATCAACTCGCATCCAAATACTCTCCAAATTCTAAGTAATTCTAGATAATGTGAACAGACTAATACTCTCCCAATACTCTCCAAATTCTTAGTAATTGTACATAATGTGAACAGGCTAATGCTCTCCAAATTATACATAATTCTACATAATGTGAACAGACTAGTTCAGTAAAAAAACAAAACTTCTCACACTTAAGAAAACAACCATCATCAAGAATTCTCCAAACAATTTACGAAGGATCAGCTCAATCACTACATGAAGAAGGAAGACACTTTGATCTTCAAATAAAATTCAAATTTAATTACCATCTCTGTAACCAAGGCTAACGGGACTTCAACATTGATGGCATTTAGATTTTCCATCAGCCAAAATGTTCAGCGCTAGATAGAAACACATACACCATTCATATTTCGATGGAAGTCAATACCCAAATCATTAGTACCCTCTTTGGATAATCTCAAGAACTGAAGTGCTTAATTATTCTCGAAGGGTTAATTAAAAAGGATTTGTGTGGTGCACTCTTGAAGCTCTTTCAGAAAATGTGAAGTGAGATTTATATTCCAATGTAGGCTTTCACAATTGTTAACACCAGTTCTAACAACTCTCACACTCAGAGAAAATGATTTCATTAGTGGGAATGGTCTCCCTTACAGTTTTCCCATAATGGCGGTAACTCTTCGGAGCTGCACTAATTGTTGCTACACCTAGAGAAGCATTGTGTAGACGAGAGAGTGATGCCATGTGTGGTAATGGCCGTCTTCCACATATTTTCGACGTAATCAGAACAACTCTTCCGATTTGTGATGAGCCCCGAATTGGGTAACTTGTTGGGCTCATTTTGCCTAATTTTCCTTGTTCAATCCTCCATTTTTCATAGATTATGCATGTTTTTTAGTATGTTTATGTTATTTGAACGAATAAGGGTGGTCACTCTACCTAGGAGGCTAATACGTGGTTATTTCAGGTTTTTTTTGGACAAATGTTTGAGCAAAACCAAGCAATTATGGGCTAGGAGACAGCCACGCTTGAGGTGAGGATTCGTAGGGGCATTGTCTCTGACATTAAATGGCCTTCCTTGAGATATCCACCCTCAACTCTGATCTCACAGGCCACCAAAACGAATCGTAAAGGCAGCCAAGCAGATTTAGGAAGAGTCACTGTTTACTAGCAGTTGGGACAGCCGAGTCCCTTGAATTTAGGAGGCCTGCTAGGCCCCTCGTAATCTATAAATAAGAAGGCCTCAGCCTTCATAGTTTACTTTCGGAACTGTTGTATTTTTTGCACTATAGTGCTATCATTTTCAGCTCGTTTCCTTGTAGCCACTGTGGTATAACTTTCTGGTGATGACTATTTTTTAATAATGACAAGAAGTTCTATTTGGCATCAACTCTGAGTTCTTTATAGGAGCTGTAGCTCTTAGGGTTGGGCCCAACCTAAGAGCTAAGGCCTCTTTTATGTATCGTTATTTGTCCTTTATGTATTTGCAAAATCATTTCTGTTAGATAGATTAAATCGTGCTGATTAACTAGGCCACTGTTAATGGTTAGAAAGGATTTTGATGTTCAGATTAAGTTGGTAGGATATCAACAGGGAAAAAGCTTCAGAAAAAGGCCAACAAGAACCTTTGATTTCACCTCTCCCTCATAGGATTAGGGGCTGGGATCAAAGTGACCTTGCTGCCCCCAAAAAGACACTATTTTTGCTTTGCCATGCAATCACTAGTGTACGATTTTCATTTGCAGAAGTTGGTTACATGTTCAGATATTTGAATGCTTTGTTGCATAGTTAATATATGTGGTTCCCTTGCAAATAAATCTTCTGTTCATTCTCTTTACTGTTAGCTAGATCAGATTAGGTTGGCATAACTAGGTCTTTTCTTTCTTGCAAGTCTTTGTTGGTTCAATTGGGAACACAAAGTACAGAGCACCTCTACCACTTCTCTATCTACCCAAACTCCATCAGACCCATCTACTCCATCCCCTAACTTGGTTTCTTGCCTCACGTTTGCAATTTTTCCCACATAACCCTACCTTTTTGTGTAACATTGCTTCAGCCCTCTTTGAACAAATCCAGCCATCTACATCTTCTCTCAACTCCATCCACCAGTCCCTGAACCACCTCAAACCCCTATCCTACCTCCATACCCACTCCTTCATATTTCTTCATCCATCCATCCTCCAAAACCCCATTTCTGAACATCCTGTAAAAAATCACAGAACATCCTGTAGAAATTCCAAAACATCCTGTAGAACCCCTGTAGACTTCTTGTAGAAGCTCACAAATGAGGTTTCTTGATAGCCAAACTTTGTGAAACTCTCTGGAATGGTGTTAGGGACCCCTTAGGTCCTCTCTGAACCTTCTCGACCTCTTCCAAGCATTTCCTCTCACCGATCGACCGCTGCACAGTCAAAAACAGTGAAAGCACATGCATGATAATTCTGACAAATTATTCAAAAATACAAAGAGATGTTTCCTTCATATAGAAGTAGCTTAGACACATGTATTTTACCTTCCTAGAAGTAATGGCATCTCTTTCAGTTGCTTGCATCCTCTTTTTCTATTCAGTAGGACTAGCTGGTAAAATTAGGTTTTATTAGGGTTTGCGCTTTCTTTCAGCTTTTCAGTTTCTTTTCACACGCAAATTAGCTTCCTTCGAGTTAGCTTCCATCCATCCGTTAAAAATATTCTTCTCAGAGCTCATAGAAGTTGGCTTGAGCCCCTAGCAGACTTGTTCCAGCTGACCAAGTGAGAGCTGCGGCAAGAGCTAGTACTTGTGCATACAGCATCGTCGCTTCCAAGTTTGTTACGAACTACCGGGTTGATAAAAGTAAAGAAGGGAGTCCGAGGAGATGCAGCATTATTGCTGCAATACAGGAGCCCACCTTTCTTTTTGGCACCGTTACCAGGGAAGCATCAGAGTATTTGTGATTACTGTTTTTCTTCTATTTTCTACTACAACCTTCTGCTAAGTAGTTTATTTCATTTCCATTATGCAATTTGATTTCTGCAATTTCAATTCTGCAAGCATAGATTAGCATTTCAATTTCGCAATTTCAATTTTGCAAGCGTAGCTTAGAATTTCATTCCTGCAATTTCATTTCAGCAAAATAGATTAGTCCTTTCATGTTTTCCTTTTAATTCCACATTTTCATTTCAGTAAGATAGTTAGTTGCAGTTCAATCTATTTTAGTTTTGCAGGTACAAGCAGAAAAAGCAAAAGCAACCAAAAATCTTTCCATTTCATGCCTCGTACGAACAGAGAAAAAACTGGAAAATTCCTACCCAACACCCCCACCACATCACTGAGTCAACCTTCTCTCTTCTTTGGTGACAGTGATCCAAAAGAACCTATAGGTGAACCTCCAGAGATATACGAAGATCTTATAATAGAATAAGAGCTAGATAACATTCCGTCTGAGGCCATGGCTGAAAACAGAAATGGTAGAATAGAATATGTGAGAATAGAAGGTGCCTTCCCCATCCGAGAGACCAATGGGGACATGAAAATAAAAAACATAAGTCCCTCAGCCTTACCTCACTTCCATGGATTTACTACTGATGACCCTGATACCTTCCTATTTGAGTTTGTTGTCCTTTGTTGAACTTACGACTATGCTGAGGATGAGAAAAAGTTGAAACTCTTTCCCTCTACCCTCAAGAATGCAGCATTACGCTGGTTCATGGGGTTACCTGGAAACAATATCACCACTTGGGCTCAGATGCAACAAGCTTTTAACACCAAATACCAGGACTACTATAGCTCCAAGGAAACAAAGGGAGAGATCTTTCAGATGACCATGGGAAGTGATGAGTCTTTAGAAGATTACGAGGAAAGGTTCCAACTTAGTTATAAACAGGCTAGGTGCACACTTGACCTGGAATCTTTGAAGCTGGTTCTGCTCTGAGGAGTCCCTGAAGACCTTCTAGATACCCTTCACATGTTAGCTGGAGGGGACATCTACCACCTACCTTATGAGGACATAAAGACTATGTTTAGAAACCATTCTAGGGCAGTCCAGAAAAGAGGTAGGGGGAATCCACTTTCAGCTAGTACCACCTTCTCCAAGCATGAGTTTGCTAATTAGATGGAAGACCTCAAAAGTGAGATGAGACAGACTATTGCCAAGCAACTTGATACCTTCCGAATTCAACAAAAGAAAGAGGAAGCTGAGAGGGATTTGGCCATTTTTTGTCCCATGTGCACAAAGAAGAACCCTAAGAATGAGTGTCCATTGCACTCGGTAGAGGTATGTTTCATTTGTGAGGAAGACCACCCCACCAACCAATGCCCTACCTTGCCCAGATTTAAAGCCATGTACCTAGGGACTGTGGCAGCTACTGAACCTCTCTACTTCCTCAACCAAAGGAGGCCACATGGACCCAAACCCTACCAGCAGGGGATGCAAGGGGCATCCCAAGCTTATTATAACCCCAACCAGTCCACTCATATACCTTCTTGGGGCCCCCTTGCTCATCCTTCATGGTCTGCACCTCCTCCATGGTCTTATCCATCTCAATACCATACTCAACCTACTTCTCATTCGTTTCACTCACATGCCCAGCCACAACCTCAGTGGAATGCACCTCAACTAGGGTGGAGGCCCCAATACAACCCTCCTCCCACCATTCTTCCTCCACCAGCGGCTCAAACACAACCATTACCTCCTTCTCCTCCAAGACAACCCTAGATGCCTGCTCAACCAAACCCAAACCCCAATAACTGATAGGCCTAGCAGGTATATACTGGGGAGACAACATGCCATACCTATGCTATGGAGATCTAGGAGATCAAATTGTGATCCAGGAAGGTCCTTCCAGAGTGCCAACCTCCTCCCATAGAGGAGGAGGAAGAGAAACAGGAAAGTGAACCTAAGGCCATTCCACCCTTTCTTGAGTGACTAACAGTAACCACGCAACCCAACCCAAAGGACACTGAGCTTCTAGGAGAACTCAAGCAGTTGTGTGTGAAAATACCACTTCTCCAAGACATAACAAATGTATTGATATACAACAAATTGATTAAGGAGAAGTGTTTCAGACACCCAAGCAGGTGGAAGAGAGATGCCTCAACTCTCAATGTCATAGGACAACTGTCCGATCTTATGTTGGGGCAAGTAATCTGTCCAAAGTATTTGGACCCTGGGAGTCTTGTAGTTGATGTTCACATCAATGGCACCATCATCCCCCAAACCTTGATTGATCTAGGGGTTTCCATTAATGTGATGACCAAGGACACTATGCTTAACTCAACCTTAAAAGTTCCCTAAGGAAGACCTCGACAGTACTGCAATTGGCAGACCGCTCCACTGTGACTCCGGAAGGGATTGTGGAAGATGTCTTGGTCTCTATTAACTCTTGGGAGTGCCCTTCGGACTTCTTGGTCCTTTAGCCAAAGGAAAAACTCACTCGATACCCCCTCATTTTGGGAAGGCCTTAGCCAACTACTCTGGATGCTTACATCAGCTATCGAGCTGTAAGCATGACCATCAAGAATGGGCCTACGTCCAAACCACTAGTCCTATACCCTCCTGCCCAACCTCTGCTAGGACATGACTTAGCACTCTAGTTGGAAGAAGGAGATGAGGACAAGGTCTACTCTACACCATTGTGCACAGTAGAGGCCACCAGGGGAGGTCCTCAAACCGAGGATGACTTGATTGAGAACTTAATCCAAAATCCTCCTCCCGGTGCATTATCCTTAGAAGAGTTGGTGGAAGATACCCAAGCCAGTGCTTTAGAGAACCTTTGTGTGACTGATCTGACCTCTCCCAGAGTTAAGAATGTGGAGTTTGGCCTTGAATGAACTTTAAAGATCAGCTCCTCTCTCTCTCCCTCTCAGGAAAAAGAGCTATGTAGCCTATTGAACTAACATTTGGAGGCTTTTGCCTGGAGCTATAAGAAAATGAAAGGAGTCCATCCTTTGGTCTGTACCCATCATATTTACATTAAAGAGGATTGTAAGCCAATTAGGTAGCCTCAGAGGAGAATGAATCTGGCCCTTAAGGTCATCGTTAAAGAAGAATTGCAAAAATTGTTGGATGCGGGATTCATCTACCCCGTCTCAGACAACGAATGGGTTTCTCCTCTGGTGTTAGTACCCAAGAAAAATGGGAAGTGGAGAATCTGTGTAGATTACAGAGAACTGAACAAAGCCACCAAGAAAGACCACTTCCGTTTGCCTTTCATAGATCAAGTGTTGGATGGACTGGCAGGGAAGAATTTCTTCTCTTTCCTAGATGGGTTCAGTGGGTATAATCAGATCCAAATAAGCCCAGAGGACCAAGATAAGACCACCTTCACTTATCCATGGGGCACCTTTGCCTACCGAGTCCTTCCCTTTGGGCTATGCAATGCTCCTGCCACTTTCCAGAGAGTTGTATTGAGCATATTTGCTGAGCTGGTTCATGATTCAGTGGAAATCTATATGGATGACTTTACTCCTTACAGGTCTAACTTCCAAGAAGCCTTGTCCAACCTGGGAAAAGTTTTAAACAAGTGCATTGAGATGAACCTGTCCCTCAGTCCTGAAAAATGTGAATTCCTGATGATTGAAGGGACCGTTTTAGGTCGTACCATTTCTCGACAAGGATTACAGGTGGATCCTAGCAAAATTTCTATCATAAAAAAGGTTCCACCTCCTCAGAAGGTAAGATATGTTCGAAGTTTCCTAGGCTTAGTAGGATATTATATAAGATTCATTAAAGATTAGTAAGCTAGCCTCACCATTGTTTGGCCTCTTAGGAAAATATGTTGAGTTTAAATGGACTGACGACTATCAAGGGGCTCTGAATGAGTTGAAAGATAAGTTAGTGTGCACCCCAATCTTGAGAGGCCCAAACTGGGCCCTAACTTCCCACATCCACACTGATGCCTCGAACAGAGCCATAGGAGAAACCTTAGGACAAGTTGAGGAGAAACTTCCATATGCTATATACTTTGTCAGCAAAAACATGTCCAAGGCAGAAATGAACTATACTGTAACCGAGAAAGAGTCCCTAGCCGAAGTCCATTCCCTGAACAAGTTCCAACACTACATCACTGGTTATCAAACATTTGTACATATTGATCATGCTATGATTAGATATTTAATGAATAAGCCTGATGTAAATGCTCGTATCATTAGATGGTTAGTTTTGTTGCAGCAATTTGATTTGACTATCGTCGACAAAAAAGGTAAAGAAAATGTTGTTGTTGACTTTTTGTCTAGATTGGATTTGCCTGCAGGTGAAGAACGAACAGTGGATGACTAGATGCTAGATGAACATCTGTTTGTTATCTTAATACTCTCTCCATGGTTTGCTGATATAGCAAACTACTTGGTCTCAGCACAGTTCCCTCCGCATCTATCCTCAAAGGAGAAGAGCAGAATTGTGAGGAAGAGTGCCCCATTCATTTGGATCGATGACAACCTGTTCAAACTTGGCCCAAATCAGATATTGGGGTGTTGTGTTATGGAGGAGGAAGTCTTTGACATTCTCCTAACCTGTCACGATGGACCCTATGGAGGCCACTTTGCAACAAAGAGGACCACCTTCAAAATTCTACAGGCAGGCTACTATTGGCCCACTCTTCATCAAGATGTCAGAAGATACATCAGCCAGTGTGACCGATGTCAAGGGATGGGGAAACCGAGTCCAAGGGATGAAATGCCTCTCCAACCTCAAGTGACCTTCAAGCCATTTGAGAAGTGGGGCATGGATTTTGTGGATCCTATCAACCCTGCTTCAAAGAAAAGGTCTTACATCATTATGTGCACTGACTACCTAACAAAGTGGGCAGAAACAAAGGCAATCAAAGCAGCGACAGAAGAAAAGGTGGCTGAGTTCTTAATAGAAAGCATCTTCTACAAGTTTGGCTACCCAAGAGAGTTAGTCACCGATCAAGGAAGCCAGTTCACCTCTAACTTAATTGAAGACTTGCTTGCTCATCACAAGATCAAGCACAGGGCTTCCACCCCATATCATCCTCAAGCAAATAGTCAGGTGGAAATCACTAATAGAGCATTGGAAGGGATTTTGACTAAGGTGGTGAGTAGCAGCAGAAAGGATTGGGCAGATCGCTTGGTTGAGGCCACTTGGGCCTACAACACTACTTGGAAGACCACAACCAGTTTCACACCTTATGAGCTGGTCTACGGGAAGAAAGCTCTACTGCTAATAGAGTTCGAGTACGACACATTGAGGGTGGCAGCTCAGCTAGACTTAGATCTCAGCCATGCTCAACGTGAAAGGTTATTGCAGCTGAATGGGTTAGATGAACACAAAATGCAGGCCCTCCTCCACTCGGAAGTAGTTCAACTTCAGAGGAAGATATGGCATGACCAACACCTTAATGAAAAGCAATTCCAACCGGGAGATTGGGTGTTGCTGTATGACTCCAGATACAAGGATTTCAAAGGGAAGCTGAGGACAAGATGGTTAGGACCATATACAGTGGAGAAATGCAATGACAATGGTTTAGTCCTTATCATGACCATTGATGAAGAAGCCATCCCCATGCTCGTCAATGGGAATCGACTGAAAATCTACAGGAAACCCCTTTCGAGGCAGGAGTTCATTGAAACTGTGGAAAAATCAATGCTGGTAATAGAGCAGGGCTCTGCCTCTATTCCAGCCACACCTTGATCATAAAAAAAAAAGGAATAACAAGATCCCTAGACAAAAACCTCTCTGAGCACCCAGGGCAGACAGTGAGGGTGAAAACCTCATTAAGGCGCCCTTACTGTCTCTCATAAAATAAAGAATTTGAATAAAAAGATCCTTGGGTGAAAACCTCTTTGAGGCACCCAAGGTAGATAGTGGGGGTGAAAACCTCATGGAGGTGCCCCTGCTGTCTCTCAAAAAAAAAAAAAAAGAGAGAAAAAAGAAAAAGAAAAAGAGAGAAGAGAAAAAAGAAGAAAAGAAACAGGTTTGATCTCTGAAGAATTATTGCATGTTGCAGGGAATACAATGTTGAAAAGAAGGTTGCGCAAAACAAGGACAGGGGTCTGTACCAAGTTACCAGGCATCCTCACAAACACTCCCTCCATGACCACTCATTTTTCAGGATCTCGACACATTCAGGTCAAGATTCAACCTCTGAATGGAAGTTTCAGGACTTTCTAGAGGAAGTTCTACATTTCTAGAGGAAACATCCTGTAGAGCATTTAGGCAGGCCAAAATCAATTGTCGAGAGGGATTTAAAGCTTGAAATCTTTTGATGAGGAATGCAACCACCCCTTTCTTCCATCCATCACATGTTTCATCTCCTTCCACCGCCATTGCAAAAATCTGGTTTTGTATTCCTGCAAAGTCATACAAGAGTCTTATTTCCTCAGATTAAAAAATTTTTCCCCTCCAAGTGACAAATCAAGCATGTAGAGGCTCGTACACTCTACCTGTCAAAGCTCCATCAGGACCCTTCATCCGCGAATGCAACCTTGCTCATTTCAGCATGCATCCCAGGAGGAGAAGCAGCTACAAGATGTCCTACAGAAATCCTGTAGTAGCTGATCCGTCTGGAGCACATACTATGGAGACACTAGCAGCTGAAATCAACACAGGGACATACATCAAGCTCCGCTTCGACGTGCACACCTCCTCAGGAGCTTAAATCATATGGAGCCAATGCATGCAACGTTTACAACTAGAGGGTTGGGTCTCAAAGCCTTGCATACAACATCAGCCAATGAAAAAGGAGCTCCAGCACCCGTGCACGAAGCAGCAACAAGCAAAGCCATCATTCCACTTCCCAAAGCCTGCAGAACATGTCCACGACCACACAGGTAAGTTTCTAAGATTATTCATCGAATTTCATAGAATATACTCTAAAATTTGCATGACTGTCAAATGTGCAGATTGAAAAAATTTGGTGGCCATTCAACTGGCCACCGACAACTAGTCGAATGGCCTTGTGGGATTCGAATGAGCTCGGTTATGCCAAAGAAACGGGCAGTCGACATGTGGGAAGTGTCTAGTCGGGAAGAATCAACAGTTTGGCAGAAATGGTGGCGGTTAATGGTAGAGAAAGAAAATGGTGGTCAGAGACACGCCGAGGAATGATGGCTGTGATGTTGGCTAACGGATCGTCCTGGACAGCTCACCCCCACACCATGAATTGCACAGTAATTCAAATTTCTCGGCCAAATAACTCACAATGAACCATTGTCATTTTCACTCACAACTGTTTCGCAGCGAAGTACGCGTCCTCCTCCTCTGCAGTTTGTTAGCCCGAGCTTGTCGGCCCATTCCAAAGTCCTCCCGTGTCCCGGACTAGTCTAGAAGCACTGTGACGTCATCTAGAAGCCAGAAAAGCTTTGTACAGGAAGGAGCTCTATAGGAAACCCGACATAGCAGAGAAACCTGGACTGTCTACGTCGAAATTGGAAATTCGAAGAGATGTAGGCTCGAACACACCATTCCCATGCATAACATTTCGAAAGGTGGTGAATTCAACGTGCTGGAGTAGGAGAATTAAAAACAAGTCTCCTGTGGTTCAAGAAAAGTGGTTTTCCTGTGTGATACATGGAATTTTTCAGTGGGTTCTACATCTAATTCTCCTCCACAGTTCCTGTTATCAAATTACTCCTATAGAAACGATAAAAACCACTGTAAGAGTAAGCTTGTGCATAAAGAATGTGATTTTTATGTGCTTGGGGATAAAAATTAAGCTCTGCACTCTATCTGTAAGAGCCTAATTCCCTTTTGACAGTCATGTTTTGGGTAGAAACAACGTTGTAACCAGGGAATTGATACAAAGTGACCTATAAACACCTGAGGGATATTGTCTTCAACGTTCTGGGGAGGAAACCATACACAGAATTCCCCTTCTGATCAGAGCACAAGCCAAAATAGAGCATCTTTCACCATGCCAGGAGGGTTTATCAGAAAGGAACCCTCAGATTCCAAGAAATTGCGAGAAACTCGTGAGGCGGTAGACCTATTTACCTGTGTAAATTGGATGACCTTCTGTGACAAAATTCAAGGTCACGATGATGAGATAACAAAGGGATTCCTAAGGTCCCTGCAACCTAAATCAAAGACACTAGCCACTGTAAATTTCAGAGGGTTGACCCTAAAGATCACCCCACAACTCATTAGTCGAGTCACTGATCTACCATTAGGGATACCCTGGGATAAAGAGGAAAGGAAATTAGGCCAAAAGGCCAAAAAATAATTCTTCCTACCAGAGGAACAGTTTTCAGAAGATAAGAATGGGGTCCGGAGAGCCAACCTACAGCCATTTTGGAGCAAGGTCAGCCTTCAGATTATGAAATATATTACCTGTGAGGGGTGGTTCAGTATTGTATATGGTTCTCACTTCGAATTGCTAACTGAACTCAGGCATAAGATGGATTTACCCACAGAACAAAAGTTAAGCATCCCCTACTTCCTCCTACAATCATTGATTAAGTGTGGCAAAAAACTGAAGGAAGGGACACCAGACCAGCTGGCCCATCATGGGCTTATCAAGCTTCTAGTAGAAGATTCCCTCCATACCTATACTATCCCTCTCTCCTGGGAGATTTTTCGCAATATGTCCAAGGATGATGATATCTGAATTCTAGCTGAGGGACTCACTTCCTCCAGCAGTGAGGAGAAGGAGCACATCGAGGCAGAAGAGAAGGCCAAGGGTCAGGAAACCCCGGGTAGACCACCACAACAAGGACAAAAAGAGAAATAAGAGAAAGGCCAAGCTGCTAAGGCCAAAACTGTTGGTGGAAAAATGACAGACACCAAGGGAGAAACGATTGCAAATCAGGGCAGAGAGGACTGAAAAAGTCCAAGAAAGCAAGGGCACACCCAAGGAAGCCATAGCAAAACTAAAGGAGAAAGCACCCCCAGCCAAACAGGCCAAGACAGTGCAAACTGGTTCTACAGGAAGCCAGAAGGCCGTTTCTACAGGAAGCTCGAAAACTACTTCTAGAGGAAGACAAAAAACAGTCAGCAGAGGAATTTCTACAAGAAGTCTAGAAAAATGGCAAGAGAAGGAAGAATCTCCTGAGATTCTAGCTAGGGAGGCAGCAGTTGTACTGGCCACCCTTAGCACATGTCCAAAGAAAAAAGAAAATCAGAAGAGGGAGCCTTCCATGTATTTTAAGGTAAGAAGAAGAACGAGGATAAAAGCTGGCAAACCAAAAGAGCAACAGTCCAAAGGGCCAATTACAATTGTAGACACCCCAACCAAACAAAATACATCCATCACATATGAGCGGCGAAGCCCGAAGATATCCACATGGAAAGAAAGGATGGAAAAGTTGGACTCAGAGGCCTCTCTACAGGATGCTAAGGTTGTTCTATAGGAAACACTGGCTAGGCTGAAGGAGACAGAAAACATGGAGGAAAAAGCAGTGAAATCATCACTTTAGGAAGAGAAGGCTGAAACCATTATGGAACCAAGCCCCCAGCCCAGCTTGGGCTCCTATTATAACTTCTTAGAGGCCGGGAAGATCATTCCCCAAAATTTCACAGTGCCACTTTTCCTTGCACTAGAGGAAGAGAGAGTGAGGACCCACACTTGGATGAAGATCGTTAAATCCAAGGGTGTGGCAGATATAGGTCCTCTAGAGGAACAGCTCAAGGAGGCCCGAAAATAATTGGTAAGGGTACGACATGTGGAGAGATACCAGCATGCCAAGCTACGGGAAGAAAATGAGCTCCTTAGACAGCAGCTACAGTTGCAGGGACAGAAGAAGGAAGACAGGCCTCACCTCTTGGGATAACAACAACAACAGGAGGAGGCCACAATAGCCAAAGATACCATAGAAGAACAGCAGAGAAAGGAAGGAATGCAGGCTGAAATTGACACACTAAATCGACAGCTACAGGAAAAAGAATTGCAAGCAGGCCTAGAGATATAGTCTCTGAAACAACAGATACAAGAGAAGGAGGCTCCACTGGCCTACATGGTCAGTTGGGAAATAGAAGCTCTGCAGTGTAGGCAGCCAGCCAAATCCTACACCCTATACCTCAAGGATCAGTGGCTGCAATTTCAAATCAACACTTTGGCACAGAGAGGTATCACTCAATTCCAAAACCCCCAACAATTCATGGCTTTATGTGACAGAAGTTTGTCAGAGGATAAGGCCAAACTATCAGAGTTCTACCTACACAATTTGGCCCTTCCCAACATGACCTCATGGGACCCCAACACTACAGTAGGGCACATGCAACTTATGGCCATGACCTCATGGCTAAATCATGAAGAAAAGAGAGCAGCAGAGGTCAGAAATGTCATGGACCGGGAACTACATGAACCACTATTGATTAGAGCAGAGCCAAGGGATCCCTCAGCATTAATATTTGCCCACCAGCACTTGGCGAATCACTCTCATGCCCTGCTAGATTACATGGATCGTCAAGCTCAAGCCATAGAACAATTTGAGGACATGGAGCGGCTGTTGGGGGACAACTGTGTTCATGCTTGCACCCGTAGGTGGAACACATTGTCCCACAGCCTAAAAATCAGAGAATACCACACCCTAACTAGAATGAGGGAAGCCTTGGCACGAGTGCCTCTCTACAGAAAATCCATACAGAATCTTTAGGCCAACTGGATAGGCCTCAAGTTAAGTCCGCCTTTTCTTTTGGAGCTGCTGAAAGGAGGCACAGAAGAGGAGCATAGGTAGTGGGAAGAAGTGGAAAGGAAAGCCGGATTTCATGACAATGAAGAAGATATCACCTCAGAGGCCTGGGATGTGAGGGAGGCGATCAAGGCAATCAAGGATGAGGAGCTGGACTAGTTACTCACAGGATGAGCAACCCATTTAGTAGGGGGGTGATGATGAGCCCCGAATTGGGTAACTTATTGGGCTCATTTTGCCTAATTGTCTTTGTTCAATCCTCCATTTTTCATAGATTATGCATGTTTTTTAGTATGTTTATGTTACTTGAACAAATAAGGGTGGTCACTCTACCTAGGAGGCTAATACGTGGTTATTTCAAGTTTTTTTGGACAAATGTTGGAGCAAAACCAAGCAATTATGGGCTAGGAGACAACCAAGCTTGAGGTGAGGATTCGTAGGGGGGTTGTATCTGACATTAAATGTCCCTTCCTCGAGATCTACACCCTCAACTCCAAGCTCATAGGCCACCAAAACGAATCCTAAAGGCAGCCAAGTAGATTTGAGAAGAGTGACTATTTACTAACAGTTGGGACAGCCGAGTCCCTTGAATTTAGGAGGCCTGCTAGGCCCCTCGTAATGTATAAATAAGAAGGCCTCAACCTTCGTAGTTTACTTTTGGAACGGTTGTATTTTTTGCACTATAGTGCTGTCATTTTCAACTCGTTTCCTTGTAGCCACTGTGGTATAACTTTCTGGTGATGACTATTCTTTTATAATGACAAGCAATTCTATTTGGCATCAGCTCTGAGTTCTTTATAGGAGCCGTAGCTCTTAGGGTTGGACCCAACCTGAGAGCCAAGGCCTCCTTTATGTATCATTATTTGTCCTTTATGTAATTGCAAAATCATTTATGTTGGATAGATTAAATCGTGTCGATTAACTAGGTCATTGTTGATGGTTAGAAAGGCTTTTGATGTTCATATTAAGTTGGTAGGATATCAACAGGGAAAAATCTTCATAAAAAGGCCAACGAGCACCTTTGATTTCACCTCTCCCTCATAGGATCAGGGGTTGGGATCAAAGTGACCTTGCTGCCCCCAAAAAAACACTATTTTGGCTTTGCCATGCAATCACTAATGTACGATTTTCGTTTGCAGAAGTTGGTTACATGCTCAGATCTTTGAATGCTTCGTTTCATAGTTAATATATGTGTTTTCCTTGCAAATAAAGCTTTTGTTCATTCTCTTTACTGTTAGCTAGATCAGATTAGGTTGGCACAACTAGGTCTTTGCTTTCTTGCAAGTCTTTGTTGGTTAAGTTGGGAACACAAACTGTGGAGCACTTGTACCACTTCTCTATCTACCAAAACTCCATCAGACCCATCTGATCCATCCCCTAACTTGGTTGCTTGCCTCACATTTGCCATTTTGCCCACATAACCCTATCTTTTTGTGCAACATTGCTTCAGCCCTCTTTGAACAAATCTAGCCATCTACATCTTCTCTCAACTTCATCCACCAGTCCCTAAACCACCTCAAACCCTTATCCTACCTTCATACCCACTCCTTCACCTTTCTTCGTCCATCCATCATCTAAAACCCCATTTCTGAACATCCTGTAGAAAATCACGGAACATCCTGTAGAAATTCCAGAACATCCTGTAGAACTCCTACAGACTTCTTGTAGAAGCTCACAAATGAGGTTTCTTGATAGCCAAACTCTGTGAAACTCTTTGGAAAGGTGTTAGGGACCCCTTAGGCCCTCTCTGAACCTTCCTAACCTCTTCCAAGCATTTCCTCTCACCAATCCACCTCTGGACAGTCAAAAACAGTGAAAGCACATGCATGATAATTCTCACAACATATTCAAAAATACAAAAAGATGTTTCCTTCAGATAGAAGTAGCTTAGGCACATGTATTTTACCTTCCTAGGAGTAATGGCATCTCTTTCAGTAGCTTGCATCCTCTTTTTCGCATCTGTAGGACTAGCTCGTAAAATTACAGTTTGTTAGGGTTTGCGCTGTCTTTTAGCTTTTCAACCTCTTTTCGCAAGCAGATTAGCTTCCTTCGAGTTAGGTTCCATCCATCAATTAACAAGCTCCTTCTCAGAGTTCATAGAATTTCGCTTGAGCCCCTAGCGGACTTGTGCTAACTGACGAAGTGACAGCTGCGGCAAGAGCTAGTACTTGTGCATACAACACCGTCGCATCCAAGTTTGTTACGAACTACTAGGTTGATAAAAGTAAAGAAGGGAGTCCCAGGAGTTGCAACATTATTGCTGAAATACTGGAGCCTGCCAATCTACACAACCCGTACAAACAAAATCAAAAAAAGAAAATGGTCACATACACCAAAATAGTGCATAACCCACCAAGATAGTGTAATGATTTTTATAATTCCATCTTTCATAGAATGTTTCAATTAATATCAAATGGGGATGTTCAGAAACCAGTAGAGCCTGCTAAACCAAAACCAACAACATGGGCATTCAATAGTATAGTAGTAGTTACTAGAAATCCTTACTAAATTAATATCTCAAAGCTAAATTAAGTTTGAGGGGTAGCAGAGAGCAACCTCGTTTTTTAATCAGTTGTTATCATGGTGCAATTGTTACTTGACAAATCGTCCGCACTTGTAACACGTAGAATTCATGATTGCATCTCGAAGTGACTGGTTCTCGCTTTGAAGTTTGTCGTTGTCATTCCTCAATGCTGCATTATGGTGACGCTCTTGTTGAGCTTGCCCAATCCAATCCAGGGGTTATAAGATCATGATCAGCGAATCAAAACAGAAATAAGAAAAAAGTTTCAACAATTCGGCGAATTTCACTGTGACGTTTTGCAGAATGTTGTAACTGTAATGCCCATTATTATTATTATTATTTGTTGAAAATGTAATTTCACCTGCCTGCATTTAATTCTGAAAACCAAGTAGACTTCCCCACACTGCCTAGCGGTATTTTTCGAGGGGGTAGCAATCACACTGATCAGCTGACGCGTGTCCTTAGTTGACTTTCCAAAACCACCATTCCCTAGAAGGTAAAGGTCGGTAAGAAGAGGCCTTGCGATATTCACCACAACTGTCCGATTAAAATGGGCAAGATCTACAGTTAAGAGAGAAACTACACATGTTTTTTGTTGGACCTCCATATGACTGAAAAGACCGTATGCAAGGTTGACTAAAAAGAGGTGAAGGATGTGAAATTAAATTACCGCCATGCTATGTAATTAATATAATTCATTTCGGTCAGTAAATGTTGGTAGAATTTATTTTTATGCACGGGAGTTGTTTTTGTTTTAGTGCACAAGTCAAACAAAAGTTATGTTATGTTTTTTTTGTTTTCTGTTGTTAAAATGTGAGTGAGGTGCAGCAGCGCGATAGCAAGAAGGAGAAGCACAACAGTGCGAATGTAAGTAGATTGAATGTTTTTTTTGTAATGGAATATGCAGCAGGGAATATGTATTGAAGAAATTTTTACACATCAGTGTAAAGAATGAAGGAACAGAGCAGTTAATTTTTATGAGACAGAGTAATTTTTCTTTGTGCATCTAAAGCAGTGTTTTTGAAATCCCTTTGTGAGAGGAAGAATATTGTATCAACAGTTTTATTAATGAATAGAAATCCTTTATGTGTGTGGTAAAACTATGTTCTCTAGCAAACAATTTTTTTTGCTTCCCTGTGCAAAAATAGAGCATTTTCTCTGTTCAAAATTTTGTTTGAAATCATCAGAAATTTCTAACATGATATCAGAGCTTGTCCAGGCTCTTTGAAGGTGTTAAAGAAGCTGAAGGAAGGATTTCTTGCTGCAAAAGCTTCTCCAGCAGAGTGAAGACTCACTCAAAAAAATCCAAGGTATTTCTCAAGTTTTTTGTGTTGCTGTTGAAGATACTCAGTGATTTTTAAATACATAGTCAAGTATTTGAAGTATAGTTAAGTGTGAAAGAATAGCTGGCTCCAACACCAACACTAGCATGGGTATTTGTAATACTCAGCTCCCACTATTTAATGGAAAAAACTATGGCTATTGGGCAATAACCATGAGAGCCCTGCTTGCCTCACAAGATTTATGGGAATTTGTTGATGATGGTTTTGAAGAACCAGCAGATGAAAATGAGTTTAATAATTTAACTCAGGCAAAGAAAGATCTATTGAAGAGAAATAAGAAGAAGGATTCTAAAGCCCTCATCTTCTTATATCAAGCAGTACATGAGAGTGTGTTTCCAAGGATAGCAGCAACCAAGACATCCAAAGAAGCATGGCAAACTCTCAAGATAGCCTACGAAGGCATGGAGAAAGTGAAGACAGCAAAACTACACTTGCTAAGGAGAGATTTTGAAAATCTATGCATGAAGTAGTCATATAATATTGACTCATTATTCATACAAGTGATTGGTCTGGTCACACAGATAAGGTCTCATAGAGAGATTCTTGATGGGAGGAGAATTGTGGAGAAACTATTGAGGGTCCTACCCTCAAAGTTTGATGTGATTGTCACCACCATAGAAGAGACAAAGGATCTCACAAACTTCTTAGTTGATGAACTACATGTATCACTGATAACACATAAGCAGAGATTAAGTAGAAATGAAAACTTATCTCTAGAACATACCTTCAAGACCCAGATGTCCTTTGGAAGAGGAAGAGGCCAAGGTAGAGAAAACAAGAGAGGCAGAGGCAGAAGCCAAAACAAATATGGAAGAAATAGTCCAGCAAATACTCAAGGAAGAGGCAGCAATCCAAATCAAAACTAAGGCCAAGGCAGTAGCCAACAAAGTGGACAACATCATGCTCAAGGACAAAGGTATGAAAAATCCAATGTCCAATGTTATTGTTGTAAAAAATATGGGCATTATGCAAATGAATGTAGGAAGAAGCAGCATGATATGAATAATAGATCTAGTGCAAATTTCACTAGAGAAAATATCAGCCAAGATAATTTGTTGTTAGCCTGTAATATAGTTGAAAGAAAGAGTGATGATATATGGTTTCTAGACTCCAGTTGCAGTAATCATATGACAGGGAACATAGCCCTGTTTTCTAAGTTAGATCAAAGTGTGAAGTCACAAGTCACACTTGGGACTGATAGTAAAGTTTCTATTATGGGAAAAGGAGAAGTAAATATCTTAACAAATAAAGGTGAAAAAAAAACTGTAGCAGATGTCTATTATGTCTCTGGAATGAAATGTAACCTCCTAAGTATTGGACAACTTGTTCAAAAGGGTTACAATGTTTTCTTTGAAAATGATGTATGCACCATCATGGATAGAGCACCCATAAAATGATGTATTGCTGAAGTGAAGATGACAAGGAACAGGATGTTCCCTCTCAAAATGAAAGCAGATTTGAAAAATAAAGAAGTAATTGCAGCAGTGACGCAAGAGGCTTTCCAAAGTGAACCAAATGATGAAAATTGGTTGTGGCACTTGAGATTTGGACATTTCAACTTTGGAGGTCTCAACTTTGTTAGGTTCCTATACCAATAGGTTTCATTTTTCATGACTGACAGTGGAAGGGCTAAATATGTTCATCATTGCAGGTTGCATAGGTTCCATATTTTCAATACATACTAGGAAAATTAAAAAAATGAAAAGAGGGTATGCCTTAAAAGAATAATCAAAAGGCAAGAAAATCAATTGGTCAAAAGAATAGTTAAAATGAACCCCAAATCAAAGACCAGGAAAGTGGCCAGTCCAAATGCCACTACTATCTTTTGGGCAGCATCACAGTCTGCAAATACTGCTGCTAATCATACTTGATGGATGGCCCAACAGTTTAATTTGGACCATGCCATGTTTAAATTACTTGTTGCAGAATAGAGAATGATTCCTATCCAAACAGCTCAAGCTTGGCAGATGACTAGCTAGGTAGAGAAATGAAGGAGCCCAACTGCTTAATCTGGGTCCTTGGAAGAAATAAGGGTAGATTTAGATAGGAGGGCAGTCAAAAGAAAAAGAGGACAATCAGGGTTTGCTAATTCAAGTGCACCCAATTCAAGTGAAGAAAAAATGTTAGGATTGCTAGGCTGGGTAAGTAGTGCAAGGTTGCAGAAGTAAAGGTGCCATTACCATTTAACTTATAATGAAGAACTCATCCCATTCAGGGTATTGGCACCATGGCAAAAGATTTGATGACATAACAATGGAAGCATGACTAATTTCCCCATTTTCCCCAAACATCATTTGTTAACATCCTCCCAAGGACCTTAGGATCTACCCAAAAGTCCTGTTTCACTTCATTCCATAACAAGTACCAAGTCAAACTATGAAGTTAACTCAAGGAAAAGAAGCCACATTTCTTATGTAAAAATCATCATTCTGAATTCCACTCATTTTCTATCTCTAAGTTTTACTTCTTAAAGCTTAGCATTTTCCCCCTACATTTTCACCTCACAAAGTCATATTAACAACTAATTTTATTATTTAGCTCCCTAACATGGTTCCCCTTCCCTAATTCTACAAAAACTATATAAAATCCCAAAAAATCTAGTTAAATACCCTCCCCCTAGCAATACAACTATAAAGTCAGGTCCTGGGGAATACTTAGTCCATCCAGGACTAGTATTAACCCTCCACTGCCCTAAACTATGGGTTTAAATCAAAACTTTGGATAAAAATCAATTGCCGAAGTCTCCACCCTCATAAACCCCCTTTTACCCCTCCCGCGCTAACACATTTGTTGGTAATGTTTTTAAATAAACATATAAACAAGCACGCGTGATAAATCTTAGCCTAAACCTAAGTCTAAAACCCTCTCGCTCCTATTGTTTATTATTATATATTTGGCGGATCCCGTGCCTAACCATCCGCCAACGCGCAGTCCCCACCAACCGTCTAATGCATGGCGATCTCGATCCAAAGGTGGGCGGTCAATTTCACGGGCGAATAGGCGGAGGTTTAGCGTCCGGGGGATTCGTGGTTTCACCGCCGTACCCCACCAAGCGTCACCTTCCAGATAGTTCGGAGCCCCCCCCCCCCCCCCCTTATATAACCGATTACGACCCAAGGGTGGTGCGGGGAATACCAGAAACCACACCCCGCCTTGTGACGTCATAACCACGTCACCCATGACATCACCACCCACATTCCCCACTACCACTCCATGTCGCCTCCACGTCATCCACCCGCGTCCATGCCCTGCCACTGTGTCACTGCCACGTTGTCATCCTCGTCAGCCGCCACATCATGCTGCCGTACCCGAGACTCACCGATGAAGTCATCGCCGAAAAGTGCCAAAAGCTCCAAAAAGTACCAATTTCGCATAAAAACATGCGAAAGAGCCATTTTGTGTGATTTTCATTGGTCATTTGGGAGCATTGTGCATGCTATTACGACGATTTGCCGCCAAACTCGGAATTTAACCGTTTGAGCTGCCACCACCTGCAGATTCAAGTCAATTGCTTGCCATTGTACCAGTTCAACGCCCTTAGAGCTGCAAAAACTAGGTATTTTCCCATAGTCGACCTATTTCACCCCTGCTTTTGCCATTTTTCTCCTAGTTACCTGCATACAATTCTGCAAGCTCCTCACTAGTCCAATTATCTACTTAAAAACTGCCTAAATTCCCTGGTTGAGCTCCTGCTCCAAACAAAACTCGGTAAACCCGTGCCCTCCTGAAAAATTCACCGTTAAAGAGTGATTGTAAAACCTGAGCCTGCCAACAGAAGTTCATACAACTGTGAATTAATCCCTTTACTAGAATTTCCTCTGCAAAACTCCAGCTACTTAGCTCAAAAAAAGTCTGTTCCTCTGCATATTGCCCCACATTTCATCAACCAAGTAAAAAGTTTGTTTGAAACTTTGAAAACTAGTCACTCCCAAGTACAAATTCAGTTTGCAGCCTTTAGCCTTTTCACTAATCCTAAGCTCAAGTATTAATCCAAAAAAGGTTTCAACATGGCCACTCCATCAGCCCTAGATGTAGCTCCTATCAATACACCTAACAAGGAGCTTGAAGAAATGCCTTTAGTGGACAGTCATTTCCTCATTCAAGATTTTATTGGAGAGAGGAACCACTTGCAAACCTTCTGCCAGCTGAGGAATAGCCACTTAAGCAACAGTGACATGTATGGCATCTGGGAGTCAAATCTGCCCATCTATTTCTTGCCTTCTGTGAATATCTTTCCTGAAATCATTCACCTTTGTGCTGAGAATTATGACCAAAGCCTCAGAGCTGTCAAGTCTCCATCTGGGAGCATACTCTTTCACATTACTCCTGATTCCATCAATCAGATGATCAACTTCAAACAGACCCAACTGCTCTTCCCTTTTTCCGTAAATCACCTGCTGGATGAAGGCTCCAAGCTCTCTAGCATTGAGATTGCTACAATTGCCAAGACTTTCATGAGAGCAGACCGCCAAGCTACTGGGCCACCTCCTTTCCTGTATGTAAATTCCAATGAGGTAGGCAAGCTGCTTGTAGACATGATATCCTCTGTGCTGGGTTTCTCAACAAATGAACATATTGATGAAACAGTGTTGGTTTTGTTATTTGCATATAGCCTTGGGAAGCCCCCTGCTATGAAATACAACTATGCCAAGTTTATTGCCAACAAAATACATGACCAACTGCTAAAGCTCGATAGGGAGGCAATATTTAAGTATTCATCATACATCTATCACCTGTTCATGTACTATCAGACAGATTGTTTCCAATGCCCTATGAAGAAGCTGGATTCATAGGGTGAGAGGAGGTCTGTCATCTTTTGGTCTTCAGTTTTCCATCAAGTCCAGAACTCTCCTTATTCCTACTGTGAGTTCATTGACCAGTTTGTCTATCCAGTCACATGCCTCTTAAAAAGAACTCCTCCTACCATATTGTCAAATGACATGCATAAAATATTACAGCTGTCCAAGAATTACAAAATAGGCGATTGGTATCTATACCAAAATCACACAGTCATCAGGATCTATGGTTGTGAGCTCTATCCTTACAGGCTCCCAAGACATGTGCCTATGAGATTGTTTGCCTTGGAATACTATAGGCAACTCATCAATTCCGATCTTACACATTTTCATAGTGCCAAGAAGAAAGCCAACCTGAAATTCAATGACCATCTAGGCCCCTTCATCATGAACAAGAAAGATGGTTTGCAAGAGGTTGATCAAATACTGGGGCAACATCTTAAACTAAAAAGGAGTTTTTGGTGGGTCCCTTATGACCCTAATGGCTTTATCAGTGCTAGAAGAGTCAAATATAGGCTGTTAGCCGATAAGCATTGTCCATATCCACAAATTGAACATTTTGCCAACCAAGATGAATGGGTGCCAGGGACATTAGTTGAGGAATTTACTCAAGAAGAGACAATGGAGCAAACTGTAAAAGATTTAGAAAAAACTCTTGACTTGGATTCTTTTCAGCATGTGACATTCAAGCTACCAATCCAAGTAGGAGAAGGCACATCCACTGCTACAGCCGCACAGACCGTCTAGCGGGCATCTACAACAACAATAGCCATAACAAAAGGAAAAGAAGTGATGGATGTACAAGAGGAAACAGAGGCAGAACAACCCAGCACTTCAAAAGATCAGAGTCAAGGGCAAGCCCCTCTACAGCAATCTGAAGCATCACGGCTTCCAGTCTTACAAACTCCTCTCAATGATGAAAGAGGGAAAAAACGTGATAGAGAGGAGACCACACCTCCAAGTGGGTCAACACAGCAACCAGACGCCAAGAGGCCAAGAATTGACCCTCAAACTGAAGAACACATCAGTGAAGAAAGGGTAGAAAGCCAAAGAAGAGAAAGAGAATCCAGCCAGCAAACTGCTACCAGCTCATTCCAGTAGGAACAAGGTATGCAGAAAAGTACATAAGTGTCCTCTTCCAGACAGCAGGGCAAGCAACCAGCTAGAATCAAAGGAACTTTTATGGAAATTAAGGCACAAAATGAACTCTTGAGAGTTCAACTTTATGATCAATTCTTAAAGGAAACACCCTCCAAGCAACAAATATTGATGGAAGCATATGATATCAAGGAGGATAAGATGATTTTAACTCATTTCAAGCCTAAGGTTCCAAAGCCCAAATCATCTACAGACTACACAAAGACAAATCTAGAGGTCCTCTCCAAGGACATACATCCCATGGATCAAACTGAACTGCACAAGCAGACAGGGGAAATGGTGTATGCTACACTTGCAGACAGGGCCATGCTAGCCCATCAGTTAAAAGAGTCACTGAAAAATACAAATACACAACTAGATTTGTAAATGATGTCTTCCACTGCTAAGGACAACAGAATAAAAACTTTGGAAGACATAATTATTGATTTAGGACATGATATTAAAGATCCAAAGTGTATTAAGGCCCTTATGAAGAAAAATGAGGATGACATTGCTGCACTCGAAAAGCAGGCAAAGCTGCCTGCAACCATTCACCCTCAAACAACAGAACTTGCACAGGAAAGACAGGTTGATGAGACCATGGATCTGCTTCTTAAGATGAATCATAGAATACTACAGATGGAAGAAGAATTGGAAAAAGCATTGCAAGACAAGCAAAGGGATTCAACCTCCCAACCCCCTCAAACATCTACAACTCTTGGCCCTACTCCTCCTACAAAAACAACAGTAGCCCCTCCTGCCATTCCAGCACCTACCATAGCCACATCAACTACAGAAGCAACAACAACAACAACAACAGCACTAGAATGAAGTATGAGCATGGAGGACTTAATGAAAGCTGTCAAGGAGCTTGAAGTTCAAGTGACATAAATAAATGAAGCCAAAGAAAGACTTGCCAAGCTAGAGGCCAGCTATTACAAGTCCAAAATGACAGTGGCCGAGAAGCAAAGGGAAATAAAAGCCTTAGAGACCAGAGTGAAAGCCTTGGAAAAAGAACTGCTTCTGGGCAAAACTCTGGCTGAGATCAAAAAGATTGTATGGGCCAAAATTGGCCAATCAATTAATGACCAATGGAGATCAATACAGGAAATACATGACAAAATTGAATTAATAGGCATAGCTCATATTGAAATACAGAAGGCCAGAACAACAATGGGAATTATGCCTGAGCAGGCTGATAAGATGATACATTTCCTAAATACTCACACTAAGAAAGAATTGGTAGCACTGCATATACGTAGTCGAACAGACACTATCCTGACAGCCAAGAAAGTGCTAACCTTAAGAAATTTCACACAGACTCTGGAAAGGAAATGTCAAGATATGCAGGAAGAAATAGATGATTTCAGGGTAAAAATAACAGCATTGCCAGATAGAGGATTGCCCAGCCTAGTGACTGGTGCTGGACAACTGTTGTCATATGAGCAATACATCACCAGGATCAACAATTATGTTGAAAATCATATTACAGCATCCACCAGCTCCACAGAAGAAGTAGGACCTCCCTCTGGGCAATCTCTGTATGATAAATTGGAAAATTTATTTTTTATTGAGCATGAGTTTAATCATCTGTTTGAAGTGCCTCCAAATTTCTATAGATATACTAAAGCAGATGAAACACTGATAAAGATAAGGAGACATCAGCTACCTTCAGCTGATTGGTGGCAGGCAATGCTGGAAGTACTACCCAGGTGATTTTGGTATATTGTTCCTTTTTGCCATCTTCATATCTCAGTCACAGTACAGGTCAGCCAAGAATCAAATGCACAGGAACTACATAATACATCAAGACAGTTACTCATCAAAGCACTCAAACAACGTGCTCAGCAAACGCAGATTCAGAAATGCAGCTACAACCAACTTTGTTGATCCAAAAAGTCAAAATTTGTCTCGCAGAAAGACATCTGCCATATTAATATTAACTGTTATAGTTATTCCTTTCATTTATTTCTGTAAGAGAGTTGGTGATGTAATTTATTACACAATAACTCATTGTCTAGATATTTTATCTCCTATTTTTGTATATATATCCCCTCATAGAACGTATTGGGGGTCGGTTGTTGTGAAACTCTCTCAGAAGAGATGCATTGTATATCTCAGACTTTTGCTAATACAAATTGCTGGTGGAGTTCCTGGTTCCTATACTGTCTGAAGGTGGAAATGAAGGACTGTGTTATGTTGCAGAATTCCTATGTCGTTTAATGGAACAAGAAGTTATTCTCAACTATGTTTTTGTCTTTCTGTGTATGCAAAAATTTACATATGTTTCATGATCATAGTAACAGGGAAAAAGAATAGCTTAGGACTTGTTTAAATACACCCTATGCTCAATATCTATTTCTAATATGTTTTCTTCAGGATTAGCCATGGATATGAATTCTTAATTGCTCATATTTAAACTAATTCTCTCACTGTGAATATTGTTTAGGAATTCTTAACTGCTCTTAAACAATACTCTCATTTTCTCCCCTGTTAGCATAGTGAAAGATTCTTAACTACCTTTCGCTCACTAATTTCATAACTCCATCACCTAATCTTGAAAAATTGTTCCACAGATGCCTATCTGGCTTTGCAGCAATACTCTTCCCTCAAAAACATACTTTAGTAGTACACAGTCATGAACTCCATTTCCCAATGGCTCAAGTTGTTCTGTAATTTGTATCCCAGCTCTGTTTGAATTCGCCAACCAACCAAATCTAAAACAAAATCAGTGCACCATAACTAGCCTAAAATCACCCACAAACAACGCTAAATTATAAAGAGAGAGCCCTCTCTGGTTGCAGGTAGGCTAGGACCTGTAACTACAAGATTGGTTAGTGGTTACCTCGGCCGTATTCCCTTTAGGAAGCAGGGAACAACCTAAGTGATAGCAAACTTGTTGAGTAGAAAATGAATGGTAAGAGGAGTACCATTGATAGAGAAACCAGATAGCCTTTGTGAAGGTTGTATCATGGGGAAACAACACAAAGAAAGTTTTCCATCAGGGAAAAGCATAAGGGAAAAAGCACCCTTAGAGATTGTCCACTTGGATTTATGTGGACCGATGCAAACTCCATCACTTGTAGGTAGCCTCTATATTCTAACATTTATTGATGATTTTACCAGAAAAACTTGGGTATATTTCCATAAGAACAAAAGTGAAGTGTTTGAAAATTTTCGAAATTCCAAAGCACTTGTAGAAAACCAAAGTGTGCTGCATATCAAAGTTTTAAAAGCTGATAGAGGTAGTTAGTATATCTCCAAAGAATTTCTACGTTTTTGTAGAGAAAATATAATTCATAAATAGTTTACCACAAGGTACACTCCGCAGTAAAATGGAGTTGCTGAAAGGAAGAATAGGACAATCATGGATATGGCGAGGAGTATGTTAAAGAAAAATCATTTGCCAAATGATTATTGGGCTGAAGTTGTACACTGTGCAGCGTACATCTTGAATAGATGTACTATAAAAACAATCATGAACAGAGTGCCGAAAGAAGCATGGAGTGGGAGAAAGCTAGTCACCCACATGAAAGTTTTTGGATGTGTGGCTTATGCACATATTCTAGATCATCTAAGGAAGAAGTTGGACAGCAAAGGGGAGAAATTTATTTTCATTGGATACAGTGAGGAATCCAAAGCTTATAGATTGTATAACCCATCCACCAAGAAGTTTTTTGTGAGCAGAGATGTTCAGTTCATTGAGGAGGAAGCTTGGAATGGAAGCATAGAGAAAAGAGTGAATGTTAATAGTTCTTTGTCACATGATGAAGATGATGAGGGGATGGCTGAAATATATCCCCAAATAGCAGCGCCAACATAAGGGCAGCAAGAGACACCCTTGAGGAGAAATGAAAGTGATTCTCCAAGCACACCACAAGGACGAAATTCAAGTGCTTCTTCAAGCACTTGTACACCAAATCAAAGAGGTAAGAAGTTCAGAAATTTAAGTGACATTTATGATGAAGGTATGAATTCTTTGTTTGCTCTATATTGTCATGTTGATGATCTTATTCATTTCGAAGAAGCAATTAAGAATAGGAAATGGATAGAATCTATGGATTAGGAGATCAATGCCATAGAAAGAAACAAGACATGGGATTTAGTTGGACTACCAAAAGGAAAATAATTCATGGGAGTTAAATGGGTCTACAAGACCAAGAGTAATGCTGAAGGAAAAATAGAAAGACATAAGGCAAGACTTGTTCTCAAAGGATATAAGCAGCAGTATGGGAGAGACTATGAGGAAACTTTCGCACCGGTTGTTAGAATGGAAACTGTGAGAGCAGTGTTTTCCATAGCAACACAAAACAAGTGGAAAGTTTATGTTAGGGTCCCACCCTAACCCCCTTATCTATGTAATGGGACCACGTCATAGTCAAGAGTCAATAAAGCCCATATTAATAATTGTAAGTGGTTAATCCACAATTAATAAAGGAACCACAGTTAGTTGCAAATGGGCCGACGGTATTAGTAATAAGCGGTATTGACCCGTGGTATTACTTGTAGAAGTCATATATAAAGGATAGTAACTCCCTACGAGGAGCATCGTGTCTTATTTTTGTAATCTAGCTCTTCTCTATTGGAGGTTTCCCCCTCGAAGAGGCAAGCGAACATTACTCTCTGAATAATAAAGTCTTCGCTATTCTGTGTTCTGGATATCTTTTGTTCGCATATTCTGTGTTATTGGTCTTTTTTCTTCGCATATTCTGTACTCGGGTATCATTTGCAGGTCAAGAAGCATAACAAGTGGTATCAGAGCTCTTTCCAGGGCTGGTGGGATCTCCAATTAGTAGTAATTTTTTTTTGGCTCGAGACGTGTTCCGGCGTCTTTAAACCACGGCATCTGTCGTTGAGTGCATAAATCTATGGATTTGGGGAGGCATGCACGCAGGAAATACAAGAGGTGGTCACGTCTGTTGGACTCCCTTGTAACCCCTGTGGGTACCCCTTCGAGTAGTATCGCATTAGACAGAACCGTGCACAGACTGTCTTCCACGTACCCTCTGGGTATATCGGAAGCCCCATAGGCTCCCTGAAACCTCGCCATAGATAAACCAGCGACCGTCTTGTGGCTACAGTACACCGAGAACAACACTCCGAGAGATTACTCGCCCGTACGATAGGGTAGTCGGGTGGTACGGCTAAGGGTACGGTCGACCCTCCTTAGTTAGAGCCCTGAAACATTGGGCCGAGTACTACTGCCAGACCCTTATGTATATTGCGATCTGTAGCACCTGACACTCCCCAAGACCCTAGTTCCTTCTTTTACTCATCATCTCTTCCAGATCCGCTTGAGCAAAGGAGTGCAGCAGCAGCAGACATCGGTCCCAACCAGCCAGTTCTCTCAGATCCAGTAGACCAGAAGCATTGTGCAGGGTTCCTATACCAAGGTATAATTGTCGCAGGACTTTTGGCCACATTGACATTTTATGGATTTGGCGACTGCAGCATTGATCAAGAAGGAGTAAAACTTCGTTAGGAGTTTTTTGGAAAAAAAAAAAAAAAAAAACCGGGACGCTTATTGGTGATATAGCCCATTAAAATCAGGACGATGAGCTGAGCATGGTGGTACCATTCAATTAATTGGGCAAATTTTATTTTTTTTGGCGGTCCCAATTTTTTTTTTCATCACAACAGTGTATGGTAGCAACTAGAGCTCAAGTGATGGCCAATGAAAAGATGGACAAACTGGAGGAAACGGTGAACAAAATCCACACTCAGCTGGACAAAATAGATCTGGATAACATGACCCAACTACTTACAGGAATGAGTCTCTAGCTACAGAAATTGCAAGGAGAAGGCAAGGAGGATTTGAGGTCAAACGGCAAGGAGCAAGCCCATGAGGAGGGGTATAATGGCTATGAAGGCATATACGGTGAATCTAGCCACTCTCCTCACGTCTGGCACACCTATCCACCACCCAATCAGCGACTTCCTAAGTTGGATATGCATAAATTTGATGGTTCTCACCCAGCAGCATGGCTAGCACAAATGGACCAGTATTTCAAATTGAATTAGATCCTAGATGATGCGACTAAGCTTGTGTTGGGGAGCATGTACCTCGACAATGAACGGTGGCAATGGTGGGAATGGCATCAACGCTCCAATGGATATTTTAGGACTTGGGCCCAATTTACCAAAGCTCTTAAAGATCGCTTTGAACAAGAAGACTCTTATTTGGGTCTTCTCACTAAACTCAGACAGACTGGTACAATAGAGGAATATATTAATGCTTTTGAACGCTTAGCTTTCCACACTAAGGGTCTCACAGATGAGTTCTACACGGAATGTTTTATCAACGGTCTTAAAGAAGCCATCAGAGCTCAAGCGCTACTTCACCACCCTCCCACGTGGATCGAGGCTTGCAAGGTAGCTCGTAAGGTGGAACGTGCATTAGTAGCCCAATACAGTCAGCCAAATTTCCCTGCTAAAGGTCGCCTCCCACAGGCGCTGCACACGACTCAAACACTTAAGGTCCAAAAGGTGTCCCCTGCGGAAATGGCCGAAAGAAGGAAGCAAGGACTATGTTACTACTGTGATGACAAATACTCCCCAGGTCATAAATGTAAGGAGCCCAAATTCTTTCAAATAGATGCCACTGACTCTAACTCAACAGAGGAAGATTCTACACTTGGGGAACATGAGCCGCTAGAGGACGATAACCAATAGGACGATGTCTTTGACGAACCAGTTATTTCGTTGCATTCCTTGGCAGGGATTTTTTCTCCTCAAATGCTCAAAATCACAGGGTTTATTAAACATCGCCCAGTAGTGGTTTTGATTGATAGTGGAAGTACACATAATTTCATCCATCAAAGAGTCGCAGAAACAGTGCATTGCTTTGTACGAGCAGTTTCTAACCTCCAAGTTCAAATTGCAGATGGGGGCACAATGAAATGTGAAGGCCGTTGTGAAGATGTCAAACTTCAAATGGGGGATTATCAGTTGAAAACCCACATGTTTGCCATAAACATGGGGGGTTGTGACATTGTCCTCGGAGCTGAATGGCTTCGCACTCTTGGGCCAATCACAATGGATTTCCAGGAGTTGTATATGAGTTTTAAGTAGAATGACCACACACATACCCTCCGCGAAATTCAGGCGGGAGCCCCTTCTATCATAAGCTCACATCGGATGGAAAAATTGTTGAAAAAGGGCAATCATGGAGTGGTAGCTCAATTTAATGCCATCTAGGGAGTTGAAACCAAGCAGCCGCCCCTTCATCCTGAGATGCAAAAGATTTTAAACAACCATCTGCCGGTCTTTGTCAAGCCTCATGGGCTTCCACCCTCGCGAGGGGAACATGATCATAGCATCACCTTGGTTCCAGGGGCCCAACCCCCAAATGTGCGCCCATAGAGATATCTGTTCACCCAAAAGAACGAAATAGAAAAAATTATCAAGGAACTTTTGGAAGCAGGGGTCATTCGTCCCAGCATCAGTTCTTATTCATCTCCAGTGGTTATGGTGCTCAAAAAAGATGGGGAGTGGCGGATGTGTCCTGACTTCAGGGCCCTCAATAAGCTCACAGTCAAAGATAAATTTCCCATTCCAGTGGTGGATGATTTGCTGGATTAACTCAACGGGGCTCAATTTTTCATGAAGTTGGATCTTCGCTCAAGTTACCACCAGATCCGCATGAAGGAAGTCGACATACCCAAGACTGCTTTCAGAACTCATGAAGGCCACTATGAATTCCTGGCCATGCCGTTTGGTCTTTGTAATGCCCCCTCTACTTTTCAGAGCCTTATGAACCACATTCTCAAACCATATCTCAGGAAATTTGTCCTTGTCTTCTTCGATGACATCCTCATCTATAGTTGCACGTGGGAAGCACATCTTCAACATGTAGATCTACTCTTGCAACTGCTCCGCAAGTAGAAATTATTCGTGAAGATGTCCAAGTGTTCATTTGGCATGGCAGAGGTAGAGTATTTAGGCCACATTGTGGGGCGTGAGGGTGTCAAGGTGGACCGCAAAAAGATCCAAGCAATGCAGGAATGGCCTCAACCTAAGACCTTGAAGAGCTTACGAGGATTTTTGGGTCTCACAGGCTATTATCGTAAATTTGACCGCAACTATGGTTGCATAGTGAAGCCCTTCACCCAACTCCTAAAGAAAAATTCTTTCTTCTGGAACGAGGAAGCACAACAGGCCTTTACAGCTCTAAAAAATGCCATGTGTTCCACTCTAGTTTTAGCACTACCTGACTTCACCAAATCTTTCGTCATTGAATGTGATGCTT
>APFE031403990.1:68331-96233 GCA_000404065.3 Pinus taeda
CAAGTGAACATTACTCTCTGAATAATAAAATCATTGCCATTCTGTGTTCTGGGTATCTTTTCTTCGCATATTCTGTGTTCTCGGTATCTTTTCTTCGCATATTCTGTATTTGGGTATCCTTTGCAGGTTAAGAGCATAACAATTTGAGATACACAACTATATGTTGCACTTTTCTTTATGATCCAACTTCGTCCAGTCTTCATCTGACGTTGACATTGGTTTAGTACCCAGATCTACCGAGATCCACTTATCTTTATCCACCAACAGATCCTCCATTTTGAGTTTCCACAACTCATAACTCTAACCATTATATTTATCAATATCAATCTTTCCACTACTCACCATATTATTTCACCGAAAGAATCGATCCCACAAATCTCCCACTGAACAAGGTCTACCACAGGCTCGAGCAAAACCCCTCAACAGCAATGTCGTCCCCTTGAAGTTGAAACAACTCTAATACCAAATGTAGGTTTTAACCCTATACAGAAATTACCTGCAAACGAATTCTTAAAAACATAAAATAAACAATGGCAAGAGCATAAAAAACAAAACATATATACACATAGATTTTCCCCTGGATCCCAAAACAGGGACTACCACATTGATTTTTCATTATATTCCTTTAAATGTTACAATACATATATATACATGTTGAAGCATCCATAAACCCTAATGCATTAACCTTGTAGAACATAATCATAGTTTCCTTGACCGGATCTACAAGATACCATGGGCAAAGACCATCATGCCCAAAACCATGTGCAAAACCCATGCACAAAATTGGCCATTTCCCAGAACTTGCTGTAACTTTTAGAATCCATTAAACACACGATGACAAGACTAATAAACTAAAACTAACTCAAGGATTAGGCCTGACCATCCCCAACTGGTACTGACATTCTGTCAAACACTTGGCATCAATGTAATCTACAGGTGTAAACAACATATTTAAGCATAGGGCTCTCGTACTTATCTAAGAATCACTAAGAAGCATTGTTCCCTTATATAATTTGTTGCATTATCATCTATTAGGTCATAAATACATTTTTTATTTATTTACAAATAGAAACATGAGGAGAGTCCATACATCATCACTGTCAAAATACATGCTTATAACCAACAACATAATAACATAAATACCATGAATACATTAACCATAGAATCCACAAAAAAACCAATACATTTACACATGAAAAACCAAGGGAATGAATTTCTCATTAATGAATGTAGAAACCAACCAGGGATGGGACTACCATGTTTCACCCTACCATAGATTGGTTGGGCCAAATCTCTCTTCAGCCAATCACCCTCATGCCATATTCTAAGCATGAATGTGGGACTCATAACCAAACAAGCATGGATGCTACCAGAGTTCTCCACCTACACCATGAAGAATTTTAGTGCCTCCTAGTCTCTCAGGCTTTACCATAATCCACAATCCGATCTAGGGATCACTAGGCCCTACACCAAGACCCACTCTCCAGAATTTACCATACATCCCATCTTGAGACTACTAGGCCCAACGGAGAGAAATCCACGTCCTGGATTTACCATATATCCTGCCATTCACCGGCATGGATTCCTAGGCCCACTAAGGCACATAATCTTGGATTTACCGCAACCCACAGTCTGGCTCAGGGGTTACTAGGCTAGTGTCTTTATCGTGATCCATAGTTCGGTTCACGGACCACTATGCCATGTGTTTGTCATTTTGAAGGTCCACCTCACTCAGCTTCAAATCCATTCGAAAATCCAGCTCAACCGAAGTATGAGAACCCATCTCATCAAGGATATCTGGAAATGGCAAGGCTAGGCTGAAAACATTGTCACACCTGGAAAAACCCATGCCATGACAGAAAATAACCACATGCAATACCATGCATGCCAAATCTAGCAAGGAAAACACGCATGCAGATCGATACTTGCAAAGAATATTATTGTAGTTGCTTGATCCTACTCTTCCTTGCTTTCTCCTTCCTTATTCTTGCCTTCTTTTGCCTTTCTTGCTCCAATGCCAAAGTGCTCCAAGAAATCCCTAAGTTTCCAAGAGTATGAGAGAGAGAGAATAGAGAGCCTAAGCTCCAAAACAGAACTGAAAAAAGTCCACCAATTGATCCTCATAAGCCTTTTTATCAGTTAGGCTTCTATTGTCTTCATTTTCCATTATTTTCCTTCATTTTCCTCCTCACATGCAATTTGTGACCTTTCACCTTCCCTTTCTGCTAATTTCCTTTATTTTCATAAACAAATGTGCCAAAAATGCCATTTTTCCTTTCCAAAGTCTTAGTCATTGCCTTTGCCAATTTCCTTAGCCATAATAAATCGAATGAACACCCACTACGATGTTTTGCCTACCATTGAGCTTGGAATGTGTCCCATCAATCGTGGTCTTATATATTTTTACATGGAATTTTCACCAAGGTTGTTACATAAAGGTCAGTTGAGTAGTGGAATTGTTGTTAATTTAGTGATCTCTTAGTTAAACTACTCAATCAGCTAAATATAGCCCAAACATGCATGGAATTCGAATTACCTAGCTGGAGTGGAGGAAAAGGGACATTGTAATTATCAATTGTATACTAGTTGAGTGTACAGACTTAGGAATTAAGCAGATGATCAATTCCTTGGGATTTATGTAAGGAAATAGGGAATTCCCCTATTATTATTTAGGAGCCCGATTTCTCCTGAATTTCACAAGGAAATAGGAGGAATTTGGGGCCTTGAATTGGCTAAGTGTTGGCCAAAGTAGGATAGTCAATAGGAGAACATGTTTACAATGCAGGGTGTGCTTCAGGATTGAAGCAAGACATTGCAATAGTTTCTCATTCTCATTTGATTAATGAAAAGAATTGGGGGGGGGGGGGGGGATTTCCTAGTTGGGTTCCCCTGTCAAATCATTGTGTTCTTGTGGTTTTGATGGTTACATGTCATTGAATGTGTTTCTAAATTGTGATTTCCATTTTGCAAAATAGTAGAGGAAATTTGTAATCTCTTGATTTCAATTCGATTTCATCATAGTAGCAAATTACTATTAATTTCTATAGCCCTTGTTCCACCATTTCATACCCAACTAGATCCTACCTAAGAATATACCAAAGTGTATCCTCCTTTGCTTTGACATCAATGACAACATTTCCCAACAAGAAAATCAAGTATACACTATGCATGTAATTTTGAGTATTGATTTTACAATTAGGAATTAAAACTTTAAAACGATTATGTACAATTTAATTATTGTGTTTAGGTTTCCTGTCAGGTATAGTTGAGTCACTTATATTTTCTTATTGTTTACAAGTATATTTGTGTAGAGAAATTTATGTTTATAGACAACCAAAAAATACATAACTACTATATACAAATATCTTAAATTTGTTTATAGTCTACATGTATATTTGTGTACGTAGATTTGATGCCCATAGACAACTAAAAAATAAATAACTACTATTTACATGTATACATGACAACATTTAAAAAAATAAACAAGGGTAAATCCATTTAAAACTCAATAAATTGGGTTTATCTTGGGTGGTTGAAATATATGATTATTATTCTCCCCCTAGTTTCAACTTCGCAAGTGACGTGTTGAGCTCATATTAAGTATATTGTTGTAATGGCTTTGAGCCTTACTCTTGAAGAATAGCTTGCCTTTGCCTACAGGCTAGAGGGTGGCAAGGCATGGGTGCTTTGTTACATGAAAAAAATGCATCTCAAACCTAGATATATCAAACACCAACAATGATCATTTTTTTTCAACAATAACTAGGAAATATATATTAGTAAAATATGTGGCAAATGCATGTAGCAAAGATATAAGGGATGTGTGCTTCAAAGAAATAGAACGGAGATTTACAACAAAATAAAAAACAATTCCCCCACCATTAAAATGAAAAAAGGGAGAGATTCAAATCTAACCCTTCCAAAGCTCAATATTTGTAGGTTTTATACCTTGTACAACAATTACCTGCAAACGAATTCTTAAAATAGAAAATATACAATGGAGAGAACATAAAACAAATACATAGAGGTTTTCCCCTGGAACCCAAAACCAAGAGTACCAGATTTATTTTTCATTTATGTTCCTTTCAATGTTATACTACATATATATACATGTCGAATCATTCATAAACTCTAATCCATTAACCCTGGATTAGAACATAACCATAGTTCCCTTGACCAGATCTACAAAATACCTTGGGCATAAAACCATCCAGCCTAAAACCATGTGCAAAAACCATGCACAAAACCATGGGTAGGTTCATCCACTATCTTTGGGTCCGCATATATATAGGAAAAAAAAAATCTCGGGGCAATGAACAGGGTAGGTTGTTGCCCACCCTGTGACACCCCCATGCATACGACTAGTCATAGAAAGAATATAACACACACCTAACCATCTTACTGCATCCTAAGTACAAGAGTAGATTCTTACAAATTAGTACACAAAAATCATACAAAAACAAAGCATAACCAATGATTGATTAGAATGCACCCCACACTAAAACCAAGGAGTCTAGAGTTTGCTCAAAACTAGAATTTCTTTCTTTGTTGTTTTTTTTGCCTCTTGCCAAAGGAAGGGAGGAAACACAAACTTTTCTTTAACACTTCTACAAGGGAAGGAGAGGAAGGAGCATTGCCACGCTCCTCCTCTTTCTCCCTTTTTTTGGATGAACCTTATTTTTTTTAAACCAAGGCCTTATCTTGTGAAATTGATGAAGTAACCTTTATGGGAATTGCATCTACTTTTGGAGGATCTATGTCCTCTAATTGCACTGGAATTGATGATGCCTATCATAATTGAAATCGTGAACTTTTTCTACTTCCTCCTAAGATTGTAGAACTCCAAATATATTACTAAAGCAAGGGAGGTTGAGGCTTGCTAGCAAACTCATACCTCCTTGGGGCCTAATTCTTTCTCTTTCTTGAAACTGTTTGAAACCGTGCTCATCATTGTTCTAAGGATTTGGATTTGGCATAGAATATAACAAAGAATCTTTGACATTTAGACAACATTTGCAAAGTTCCCATCCTCATGGAAAGTGTTATATTTGAAAGGAACTTGCTCATAATCAAGAGATTGAAGGTGAGTCCAACCCTCCAAATCAAATTGAATCACTTTAGGTAATCCCTTATCAAAATCTATTTCCATGCATAATCCAGCACAAGTGAAAAAATTGCCTTCAGGCTCAGTGTGGGTTTTCTAATGACCCAAATTGTTTTCGATTGCTTTGAAGGTATCATCACTCCATAAGAAAATATGAAGGTGCAGGAGTCGAACCCAAATAGAGGCAGAAGGGATTTTCATGTCTGGATGAAGTCAAGGGTCCAATGAAATAGGAACATTCCCTTGGAACCCATGAAGTAAGGATCATATCTTCTTTGCTTTCAAAAATAAACCTTTACCATATAAAACATGGAAATAGGGTCTTTGATAATCCCAATTCCTAGGAGTCCATTCATAAACAAAGTTAGGATTGGGCCAGATCCTTGTAAACTTACTTAATAATCTCCTCTCTTTCAAAATAGTAATATTTTTGAGGTGTCACCAAGGATCCTAAGTCTATTTTAGGAATGGCATATGCCCATTTAACACATCTACATTTTTCAGAGCCAAACTCACCTCTAGAAAAAGATGCAAAAAAACATTCACATTAGAATTGAGAGAAATTCACATAGTAAAACCAATGAGAAGATTCCTCGAAAAATAAACAAGATCAAATTACACATATGCATAAAGGCCTTTCATAACAAAAAAAATAAATTCCTAAAAAAATTACAATTTTTTAAACTGCAGTTTTATTATTTAAGAGTTTAGACTTCTGTGATCCATAATTTGTTTAGAAAATTTTTTTGGCGAAATCACATAATTGATCATTTGTCGACGCGTTTCGAACCAACCAGTGTGGTTCATCGTCAGGACAAGTTGATAAAATTAAATGATTAAAAAAATACAATTTCAAAGAATTGATTTCTTTATATTTAAGGAATGGAAATTTAAATATATATGTTTGATTGTTATTGCGAACCCAATATTTAAAAAAAGAAAAAAAAACACCACGACATCTTATTTTTTCACATATTTTAAACGACTTATACATCTGACTTTCTATATTAAAATTATTAAAGATATTGTTTTTAAAATAGTATAATTAAAATGGCTTTCCATTTGATGTGAAAGCACCTACTTTAATCTTTGGCATGAAAAGTAACTTTATAATATTTTTTAAATCCCTTCTTCCTAATACCGTGGTCTTCATAAGGATGGTAATGCTATGGATTGAATACATACTCACATATTTAAGTGAGAAATAATTAAGTGACAGTTGTTAAAATGGAAAATTATAAAAATTTATGTCTCGAGGCCAATGAGGTAACTTGCTTCCTAAATGTTAAGTAAGCATAATCTGGAGACCTTTAAAGTTGTTATTAAAAGGAAAGATTTCCAACTTTTTCCTTTCGTTAAAGCTACTTGAAAAATGTGACCATTCTTATGAATGAGTAAAATTATTATTCTGGCTTCAAATATATTAAAAGTTATCTCATTCTAAAATAATCTTCTATAAAATATAGAGAATCCAAGTTCACTATAATTTTAAAATACAAGTCAGGTTGTGTTTTATTTTTAAATACATCTTTTTAATTAATATATTTTCATATCTTTAAATATATATAAAATATCAGCCTTCCAATTATATATTTATATATATATATAATATGATTCTATTATGGGTGGTTTAAATAATCCCTATATATATTTTTCATACGAAATATCAAGTATTTAAAGAATCATTATCTCATTCCAAAATAAGTTTTATAAGTATTTAAGAATCATTATCTTATTGCAAAATAAGTTTATAAGTTTTTGTGTATATATAATATCTATAAAATATTTTTAGATGGGATATTAGCAATGAGAACACTCCCATGCTTAGAGCAAAGACATGAAGCCATTATTTAAGAGTACTCACTTACTTAGCATCCCAAAAGAACAGTTAGTAAGTATCTATGACAATAAAAGTGCATAACACGTCCATGTTTATAGGTGGAAGGAAATTGGCTTTGTCAAGTAGCAAAGGATAAAACAACTTTATTGTTTCCCTTCACCACCTACCAAAATGATAGCTTCAAACAAGAAAAGGATTTGCATCAAATTCCTTCAAACATACACAATTTAATCTTTGATTTCGAGAAAGTTGGTGGGTCTGCTCTTACTAGTTATGAGCTCATGGACCTCCTTCTCCTCTATGTTGAACTGTCGAACCTACAAACTACTTATGTTGTGATCAAGAGTCCAAGGAGCACCTTGAAAAAGGACATGAGTAGCTCAATGTTCATTGAATTGTGGACATATTCCTTAGAACCTATCACAAATTGGATTATATAAACTCAAATATGCATACCATGCCACAAGGTCATCAAGGAAGAAGGGGTCATCATGGAAGGAGTGGACCATCTGACTCTAGAGTTTAATAGATAGCTCAGGAGGCCACGAACATCTTTTGGGAGTATACTCCTTCTAACGTTTGAGCCACAATCACAATTGCAATAATAGAGGGGGGAATCATACATGAATGCAAACTCACCCATGAAGTGGAATTGATGAGGAAATGGATAAGTTGGTCCTACATACTAGAAGCATGAGTAAGAGACACCAAATACCTTAATACCATGGACTTGTATTGGCACACCAATACCATGGTTCGTAAACTGTTGTTGGAGAGGGATGAGGCACATTAGGAAATTCAACTACATATGGATGAAGTCATATAAATCAAAGAATTCAATTCCAAGCTTACGAATTTGGCAAAGTAGTTCCATGGGCTGGAGTTTGTAGAATCCTAGCACCCTCCTAGATAGCCATCTGGTATAGAAGTCAAGACTCCATCTAAATGACTCTCAGCATGATCTGCCTCACAAGTTGTTTTGTTATCTATCATAGGAACAATAGGCATGTTAGATTATATCATAATATACACAGCTTCTTGGCAAATTTTCTTTCATACGATTTTCTACTAAACAGTATGCCACAACATAGGTGGAAAAGGTTATTGAGTATTTTTTCTATTGTTGGTCTATTTCCCCAATGATATACTAATAAAGTTATGGCATGTAGAATTTTCTTCCTTCCACTATAATAGAAATTTCTAGATAGCTTACCTCTAAAACATCTTTATATGATGCAATGCAACCTTTAAAATAAACTTTTAAAAGTCAATCCCTTTCTTCATGACAGGGAATCTATTAAATGGACAAGGACCAATAACAAATAATGCATGATGTAATGTGACACTTTTTAACACTAAAACCACGTATAATAAAGGAAAAGGATGATATTCAGTTGTGAATACATGATATAATTGTTCTAGGAGCAACTTAGCTTGGTGTCCCACCATGCTTTGCATTTAAGCCAAGTTAAGATGCATGCAATAATTAGAGAGGACACACTTCAAAGTTTCTTAGGTTCAAGTGTTATTGGGACTAGGTGTTCCCCCATATACATTTTGAAAATGGCGTTGTATGGTATTGATTTGCAAGCCACTTCAAGTAGAGGTAAAGCTCTCGCTTCTTTTTGTTGCATTAAATTTCCTTTAGGATGTTGTGCATAATAGTTTTAGGTGGCAGGTGGAAGGAAGCAACCCTTTTCATAGGATTCTTTGCAATAGATATGAGCCTTGGCTGGAAACCAATGTCAAAATATCAAGCATTTTTATTATGTGGATTTGATCATTAATGGAAGGATAGTATAGGCATTGGTGGATTCAAGTTCCTAGCACAAATTCTTGAAGAAGGAGTTGGCTAGTGAACTTGAACCTAGAGTTGGATCATGTGGTTCTTCAGTAAAGGCAGTTGATTCTAAGGCCAACAAAATAAGTGGCGCTGCATATGTAGTTTGCATATAGTTGGACAAATGCAGTTAGTTCTCATGTCTTTTGATACTAGGTGGACAAAAACAAGGTGTGTGCACAATCGCAAGGAAGTTAGATGGGAAGTATAGATTATATTTCATTGAGCATGAAGAGGAAAAAAGTTACCCATAGTCTCAACTTTTTCCAACAATTATTGGAGAAATTGATGAGGGTGGAGTGGGGACACTTGTTCCGCTAGCACTTTCTAGTGTTGGATGACTTTGCATATTGGATGCTTAATTCTTTACCTAAAGTGGCCCAATATAGGTGCACCATTGACCATCATATTAAACTTGAACTAGGATTGCATCTTCCAACTCGATCGCCCTATCAACTTTCTAGAATCCAATTGGAAGAGTTGAGGAAGAAATTCACTAAGATCATCAATGTTAGCTTAATTAGTCTTCTAGGTCCCTGTATGGGACACCAATACTCTTACAAAAGAAGGACACACTAGAATTATGGTTGTGATTGGCCTATCATGGATTGAATGAGCAAACCACCAAAATATAGTATTTCTTACCTTTTGTAGAATGTCGCTTTGAGAAGTTAACTAAGGAAATGGTTTTCTCAAAGTTGGACTTGAGGCAAGGATATTACTAAGTAAGGATTGCAAAAGGAGATGAGGTGAAGATAACTTGTGTGAAAAAGTAAGGAAATTTTGAATTTCTTGTTATGACTTTTGGGTTATGTAATTCTCCACCTATGTTTTGCACCTAAATGAATGATGTGTTTAGATCATTCTTGGATAAGTCAATGGTCATTTACCTAGATGACATTGTGGTGTGTTGTGAGAACATGGAAGACCACAAGAGGAATTTGGCACAAGCCTTTGAGGTAATAAGGAAGAATAAATTATAGTTGAAGAAATCCAAGTATGCGTGGAAAGAATTCTTAGTAAATTTTGACATGACCGTTGAGTTTTAACTGGGCAAGTTAAACCTATTACTGAAATCCTTTAAGTAGTGACCCACCAAATGGCCCAATAAGTACTCATTGGTAGGCAAGCTAAACCTGGTATTGAATGCCTTAAGTAAGAAAGCACAACTTGTATCATTAGATGAGGAAAAGTTATTGGTGCACATGGGTATCCAAGCACAGGTTTTCACAAACTTGCAAGAGAATATCAAAGATGGATTGCACAAGGATCCCATAGTGTTGAACATTATGAAATGGGTGAAGGAGGGAAAAACAAGGAAATTTTAGATGGACAATGAATTTTTGTACTTCACTGATTACATCTATGTGCCTAAATCATATAACCTTTAGAAGGAACTCTTTAGGAAATGACATAATCTGTTGAAATATGGCAACAATAATATTCCAATTTAATTTGTCCTTGAATTAAATTGGGAATTAAAATCGAATTTAGTCTTAACAACTACTTGGAAATAATTAATTAATTTATTTTAAATTAATTAGTTGGAGAAATTCAAGTTAGAAGTCTTTCTGAAGTCATGTAAGAGTTATCCTGTAAATTAAAGAGATAAGATTGAGTTATATTTGAGTTGTAATTAGTTAACTCAGTTTACTGAGTTAAGTCTAGTTAAATCAGTTCCAAACTGTTTGAGGAACTAATAGTGAGTTAACAGTCAGTTGATGCATTAGTGCACTCAACTAGTGCTACTCCAATTAAGTGAATATTCCCCCATTAGAAACTCATGCATGTCTATTCTGAGAAAGACCCAGTTGATATTAATGTTCAAGGACAGTGTACTATCAATTGCATGTGTTTTCTCATGGAGAAAACTCATGCATGCAATCAAGGATAAATCCTTGAGGATTGCACAGTTTTGGAGAGAGATCATCCACTTGGTTGAAGTAGAATCATCCACAAGGAACATCGCAAGCAAATAGGAGCTTGGAGGGCAGAGAGGAAGGCTGGAGAGAAGCCAAGATTGCCTGTGAGTATCTGTGAGGATAGTACTGAGAGTTGGCTAGCTATGAGAGCTAAGGCTTTGTATAATTCCTATGTATTTCCACCATGTATGATAACACAGTAGTGTGGGGTTTTTGGTTGAGGCTTTCCCCAAAGTATTTTCATGTGTATTGTGCCATTGATTATTCTTCTTCTAGTTATACTTTTAAACTCAATATTTAAGCTTCTGCAAATTGATAGTAGAAGTAGGTTATAGTATTCTACTTTGATTTATATTGCATTATTGGGTTAACCTACCACCAGGTTTTCTACATAGCATCAGAGGTGGATTTGTACAAATTGTATACATGGTATCAGAGCTGTGAAGAGTATACTGAGAAGAGAATTCAAAGTTTGAAGTTCGGGGCTGCAGGTGCAAATCGAATTCATATCATACTTCAGGGTTGGCCAATGGCTTTTTATGGCTTGAGACTCGAGTATGCCTTGGAAGGTAGCTCGAATTAAATAGCATGGAAAGATATAATGGAGGTTGTATTAGAAGACAATGGCTTGAAGGAATTCATTAATAAAGAAATCCCAAAGACAGCTTCAACTAATGCACAAGAGTTGGCTGAGTGGAAGAAGTGTGTGGCGAAGGCAAGACAGATCATCCTTGAGGGAGTTCGAGACCATATTATCTCAAGTTTCCATGGGAAGGATACTCCATTTTCAAGGTAGAAGGAATTGAAGGACCTCTACCAGAATAGTAGTGATTAGAGGAAATTAGCGCTCAAGGATAAGTTTCGAAGAATCAAGATGGAGAATAGCGATACTATTTCCACATATTTGAACAAGCTCACCACCTGCAGAGATGAGCTTGGCAGTGTGGGAATAACTATTGTCAATGATGATATGGTGAGCTTCGCTCTCCTTGGCCTTCCAAAGAGTTGGAATACCTACCAGGACTCTGTGAATGGAAGGGAGAAATTGTCGGATTGGGAACGACTGTGGTCGGATCTTATGCAGGAGGAGATTAGGAGGAGCACACGAGATGGTTCTTCATCCAAGAATGATGATGAATAAAATCTGGCATTAAACAGTAAGGCAAGGAAAGGGAAGGGGAAGGCTTCCCATTTCAATTGAATTCTTCTCATGGAGGGAAGAAGGGTGACATGTCTAAAGTAAGATGCTTTAATTGTCACAAGATGGGACATTATGTGACTAATTTCCCATCGAAGAAGTCCAAGAAGGGATCCTCAGAAGGATCGGAAGGTGAGGCCTTAGCCTCTTAGTTCGAAATGGACTTTACCCTCATCACATGCATGGTGTCATCGATGATGGGTTATGTCTGGTATCTTGACAGTGGAGCCTCATTCCATATGACCGGTGATAAAAATTTATTCAATGACTTGGAGGAGAAAGACCTCAAGATGCACATAGAGATGGGTGACAATGGAAGGTATAGTGTTTCAGGAGTGGGCACGGTTGCTTTTTAGAGGGAGCATGGAGCTCCTCTCACCTTGACATATGTGATGTATGTGCCTAGACTGAAGAAGAACTTGGTATCGGTCGCGATGTTGGAGGACAAAGGCCATGATGTTGTCTTCAGTAAAGGAAAGGCGTTCCTAAGACACATAGACACAGGTTAGACCAATAGGATAGGGATTCAGATGAAGAATCTCTATAAACTAGAGGTAGATGATTGTGTAGCATCGAGTTAAAAGCACAATTGGTGCAAAGCCAAGACAATGGCGAGTTGTGGCACAGGCGGATGGGCCATTTGCATCATGGGGCTTTGAAGATATGGAAGCAGATATATACAGGACTTCCCAAAGGTAAACTTGAGCAAGTTGACACATGCAAAGGTTGTACCTTGGGAAAGTACACCAAGTCTTCCTTTCAAGATCGAGACAGTTGAGCAGAGGCTATCTTAGAGCTAGTTCATTCTGATTTGTGTGGACCATTCTCGATGGCATCCATAGTGAAGAAAAGGTATTATGTGATTTTCATTGATGACTATTCTCGTAAATGGTGGATTTATTTCATGCAGAAGAAGGACCAAACCTTCAGAAAGTTTTGTGAGTTCAAAGCTTTGGTTGAGAAACAGTCAAGGAAGAAGATCAAGGCCTTTAGAAGTGACAATGGTGGAGAATATGTCTCTCAAGAGTTTAAGGACTTCTGTGTAGCAAAAGGAATTAAACGAGAGTTGACGACACCTCATAACCCACAGTAAAATGGGGTAGCCAAGAGGAAGAATAGAACTATTGTAGGGGCAGCACAGGCAATGTTGCATGACCAAGGCATCGCATACTTGGGATGAAGACACCAAAGGAAGTTTTCTCCAGTAAGAGACCATATGTGGGTCACTTCAGGATCTTTGGCTCATCGGTATATTTCCATGTGACAAGGGATGCACGAAAGAAGCTTGAGCCGACAATAGATTTGGGGATATTTTTGGGGTACACTGATACACCTCACAACTATCGGGTGTACTTGCCTACCAATTAGAGGATAGTGGTTTGCAGAGAACGCAAAGTTGATGAGCAGAAGGCCATGTGAGCTTCCCTTGAGAGGGAGCTCCAACTACAAGCTGTGGAGGAACTGTTGGTTCCTAAGGAGGAGGAGCCTCAGACTAATGCGAAGTAGCCACATGCAGAGGTTCTAGGAGTGGAGACATCCACTGAAGCAGAGTCTTCTAGAGATGGACGGAAGCGCACAAGAGAAGCTGGCATATTGTTGGAGGATGCGAGAGAGAATGTGGGAGCACCGTCTTCTCAACGCAAACAGAGGAGGTCACCTGAGAGGTACACTGGATACATGGCCCTTGCTAGAGAATGTGTTGAGACCAAGCCATCTTCCTTTGAGGAAGCAGTGCAGCAGCCGATTTGGGTTGATGCTATGGTGGAGAAGTATGACTCCATAGTTTGTAACAATGTTTGGGATGTGGTTTCGAGACCGGAGAACAAGTCAGTGGTGAGTTCCCATTGGCTTTACAAGGTAAAGCAAGCTATTGATGGTAGTTTGGAGAAGCATAAGGCAAGATTTGTTGCCCGTGGCTTTTCATAGGTCGAGAGGATCATGTTGCTGCACTATATTTCGACAGAGGAGCAAGATGTTGATATTTTGACAAAGGCATTGTCAAAGTGTAAATTCGAGTTCCATAGAGACAGGATCAGGGCAACAAATAATCCCTTTCTTGTTGAGAGGGAGTGTTGAAATATGGCAACAAGAATATTCCAATTTTATTTTGTACTTGAATTAAATTGTGAATTAAAATCGAATTTAGTCTTAATAACTACTTGGAAATAATTAATTAATTTATTTTAAATTAATTAGTTGGAGAAATTCGCGTTAGAAGCCTTTATGAAGTCATGCAAGAGTTATCCCTTAAATTAAGGAGATAAGATTGAGTTATATTTGAGTTGTAATTAGTTAACTCATTGTACTGAGTTAAGTCCAGTTAAATTAGTTCCAAACTATTTGAGGAACTAATAGTGAGTTAACAGTCAGTTGATGCATTAATGCACTCAACTAGTGCTACTCTAGTTAACTGAAGATTCCGTCATCAAAAACTCATGCATGTTTATTCTGAGAAAGATCTAGTTGAGATTAATGTTCAAGGATAGTGTACTACCAATTGCATGTGTTTTCTCATCGAGAAAACTCATGCGTGTAGTTAAGGATAAATCCTTGAGGATTGCACACTTTTGGAGAGAGATCATCCACTTGGTTGAAGGAGAATCATACACAAGGAACAACGCAAGGAAATAGGAGCTTGGAGGGTAGAGAGGAAGGTTGGAGAGAAGCCAAGATTGCCTATGAGCATCTATGAGGATTGTATTGAGAGTTGGCTAGCTGTGAGAGCTAAGGATTTGTATAATTCCTATGTATTTTCACCATGTATGATAATACAATAGCGTGGGTTTTTTAGCTGAGGCTTTCCCCAAAGTATTTTCATGTTTATTGTGCCATTGATTATTCTTCTTCTGGTTATATTTTTCAGCTCGATCTTTAAGCTTCCGTAAATTGATACTAGAAGTAGGTTATAGTATTCTTTTATTTATTTATATTGCATTATGGGTTAACCTACCATCATATTTTCTACATGGTATCAAAGGTGGATTTGTAGAAATTTTATACATAATCCACTGTGGGTGGGTGATGGGCCTTTTAATTACCTTTTTGGTTACTTAGAGAGACAACCAAAAGACTATTCATTTAATTTTCAACCTAATGTTAATAGGGAACTTGTGAATTGTTGTGCACTATATATGCTAGTAGAATTGTGTATTTGTCTAAAGTTGTAGTAACTAAATGATTATCAAAGTTCAAGATACAAATATTTTTTTACAATTCACGAGGTAATCTAAATCACACTTTCAATCCAATCCACACTTTCTAGAATGTAAAGGCACTTGTATAATCTATCTTGCGAGAAAGTAAATCTCACTTGCAAGAGAGTAAATCACTCTTGCAAGAAAGTAAACACCAGCATCTAAAGGTAATTTGTTCAAGTATCAAAATGATCTTATTTGATGTAACTAATATGCAGTTTCATGTGCAATGAAATGCATTCAATCGCGAACTATTAATTGACACTTGCTTATAAAGGAAACATAACCATAAACCAAAGGTTGATAAATATAACCAATCTAAATTGTTTAGGAAAATACAGTTGTCATGATTTTGGAACCAAAATAATTTTTAATACTACAATAGAGTTGCAGCAACAACCCTAACTCATGAGATGATATAAATCCTTCACCAAGACAATTAGCGAGTAAATGATGATAATATTAACACCTGAGTTGCAACAATAATACTACAACTTAGAGTTGCAACAATGTAATTTATTGAAGTTGGAGAAATAAGAAAAGTGGAGTAAATGTAGATATAGAAACTAAAATTATATCTTTGCTATGAATATGGAGAGTACCTAGCTAAGGAGGGGGACCTATGATCAGGTGCTCAAAATTATGCTAAAAAATCAAAGTTTCAGAAATTTTTCAAACTTAGCTTTAGATCGAAGAGCTCGTTATTCTGAATCCAGTGGTGTGAATGGAACTCAAATCCGAGCTCATATGCAGAAGTTAGAGCAAGTCAAAGTTCAGGTTTGACTTGGACACATGGTAGGATCGGATGATGTGGCAAGGCCCTTCAACAAATGAGGAGGCGCCAAGTGGGAGGCCACCATTGGCCCCCGCATATTGCAAATCTCAAGTTGCAGGTGGATCGTGTTAAAGAATCAGCCCCTAAGCGGGGAAGGGATGTGATGCGATAAATTGCAATTGCACATCGGTGAAGTGAGTGAAGCACTACATAGTTGACCCTCAACGGGATCAAGGTTGCGACGTGATATCGCAATCATAAATAAAAAATAGGGCAGAGTCTCGCATTCATAAGATCGTCGATACTCTACGATTGAGATTAGCAAAAGGTTCCATATGTGATACAGTTATGAACTAGGTTTAATCATCTGTCGAGTCCACCAAATCGCAATCACCCAATCGTCACCATATTCACAAAACTTAAGTCTGCTAGTCCCTACAAATTGCGATTTGCGATAAAATAGCTGGCCAGGAGAATATATCCTGTCGCATAGTGAAATTTTCGCCCAGTTAGCATGTTTTTGGACCTAATTTGTAGGATCATGCCGATGTGGAGCATTTTGTGGAACCAATAGTGGGGAAACTAGGAGAAGTCATAAATACTCTAGTTTTCCACCAAATTGGTTGCAAAAAGAGGCTAGATAGCCATTTTTTGGTATTCTGGACTGATTGGAGCAAGTTTCAAAAGAATTTGAGCATTGTAAACATGCATTTTTATACTTTTGAGCATAATAGAGAGGCCCAAGCCATTGGAAGCTGGACCAAGGAGACGTAGCCTAGGAGAGGTGAACTCCTTTATCATGTGCTTGTTGTAATGTGTTTTTGATGATGTTCTGTATATGTTTATGTTGATGTTCAGTTTCTGGTTTATGTTAAATTTCTCATAAAATTAACATAAAAACTTTTCATTTTACTTGCAAAAATTGATGGATCCTTGAGCACAATGAAAGCATTTTATTTATAATATGAGGAAGATCTTAGCACTACAATCTAATATTTTAAATCACATCAATTTGGTATCAGAGCACTAGGTTTGCTTTTTGAAAGAAGAATTTAATTGTTTGCAAGTTTATGTCATGCTTACAAGGTTAAAACTCAGAAGAGGTGAAGGAAAGTTGGTTGGAAGCCCTGAAGTTGGGTCAAGGGGAAGAAGAGCAAGGTTGCCACAATCTCCAACACCAATTCACAATCAAGTTGTAGTTGAGACTCCAAAGATCATGTCTCATGAAGGAGAACCTACAAACATGACAGAAGATGAGAAGACTTTCAGAAAGGCTTTCTTTGATATGACAGAGATGGTGAAGGTGCTCTATGAAGAGAGGAATAGCAGGTTGAAAGGAGAAAGTTCGAAACCTCCCAATAAATAAGGATCTTCAGGAGGAGGTAATGGGAATGGAGATAAACCTCCACCCTCCTTCTTCATATTATTATTCACAAGCATCTTCACACTCTTCCACTAATACAACCCTTACTCATACTCATCATCATTCTTCAAAAGGGACCGGTAAATCACCTTTTTTAAAACTTGATGAATCGAGTTGCCTATGTATAATGGTGAAGTGAATGTAGAGAAGCTTGATAATTGGATTCGTCAGTTGGAGGTCTATTGCAGGATTCAAAACCTTCAAGAGGATGACATAAAGATTCAATTAGCTTCCTTAAGAATGGAGGGTGAAACACTTGTGTTATAGTGTTTTCTTCTCAAAGGTGTACGAAAATAAATCACGTAAGACTACGGATGACAAAAAGTCTCAACAATATAAATCGCTGCTAAACATTGTACATCTGTAGCAAATGAGAGAAACAAAACCTGCCAAAGTCCTGATCTATGCCACAATCATAGTTAAACAACAAAATGAAATAGTAATAAATGTGGGTAACTCCAATAATCCAATGGAAACCAGATATACAAAGAATAGATTTTATTAAATAACACCTGTGAAGAGAACAAATAACTGTTACTAGTCCCCCTCTATGGGATGGGTTCTTGGTTATCATCAAACGTCTTCAGCTTATGTAGAGTCTCTCTCCTCTATAATGTGTAAACCCAGCAAATAAAATGTTTGAGCTCACTGGGAACTCAAATGGAAGAAAAATGGTGTGTGACAATGATAATAATGACAGTTACAACAGTGAGTGCAACAATGAAAATAATCAAAAGTGAATAATGAATAGAAAACCCTTCTATTTATAACAAAATAGTGAGTTATCCTCGAATAATGAGCAATAATAAAATATTATTAACCCCATTCTATGAATAACCACTTGGAATATTTTATTATATTTGGTTAGGAGCAAAAAATATTTAAACTTATATTTAGCAATAATAAATGAATAAGTGATTTATTTATCATCTCAACAAATATGGTTAAGGAAAAATAAACGAATGATGATTTATTTAATTATTCCTTAGGGATTTGGTCAAACTTGACAAGGAATAATAATTAATTAGTGTTTATTAATCATTCCTAGATAAAAATAAGATAATTAATAATGTATTTGTTTATTTTTCATAATTGTGTCAAATATGACTAGGAATACTAATTAATCAATGGTTTAATTAATTATTCCTATAAGAAAATTAAATAAATAATGATTTATTTAATTATTCTTCATGGGTTTAATTATAAATTACTTAACAAATATGGTTTATTAAGTAATTTTTCACGATGAAAGTAATTTTACTATGGTAAAATTGGCCTTACATGGTGTACTTCAATCCATCTAGTAAATTAGGCTAGATGATCAATTTTTGGTGATAACAGATTGCCCCCCAATGTACGAGTGTTAGGAGAAAAAGGTATGACCGAAGTATGTTGTAAAGACACAATCACTAGACAACAAAGTGGAGTTAGAGAGAGAGAGAGAGAGAGAGAGAGAGAGAGAGAGAGAGAGAGACCAATAGAGCTGAAGCGAAAGAAGATATGGATAGAGGGGGTGAGACCAGTGCAAGTCTCCTTTTATGTTGTGGTATCGTATCTCAGTGAGGCAGGGGAGACATATCTATACATGCCGAGATAACTTAGTGCAAAAATAATGATGCACCCAGAAACATAAAACTGAGCAATGAAGTACATGTTGAATGGTACATGACACGCTGGCATAACTGAGCCAGAAAATAATACAATATGTCCCATATACATAATGCACCTGGAAAAATATGAGTCGGGGCTGAATACAATAATATATGAGTACATGAGATATAATGTCCCTTCCCTCAAAAAATGGGTGGGAGGGAGGGTAAAACAACTTAAGAAGTCCTGTTGAACAGGGAAGGGCTCTACAAAACTAAATGGATCATCTAAAGGAGATGTGCATGCTCGGAACATTGCGATTGGTAGGAACCAAACCCATCAACTTTACAGAACTGCATCTAAGTCTGTAGCATAATATGAAGGCATTCGGGAATGTGGGGGGCTACCTGAAGGGGCACCCCCTCATGAGGACTAAAACATCTCTCACACACTCGGAAATCACTAGTACAATCTGTTGCATCACTGGACCATCAACTTTATGAATTAGGAGCATGAAAAAACCAAGTCAAAGGGAAATAATGAGTCATTTTTCTTGATTTGAGGCACCGAACAAGAATGGGAGATAGAACCAAGATACGCTGCCCTCTAAGTCATTCTTCTGGAATAAATGAGTTGATGTCGACAGAATAGGGCTCGCAATAAATGAGGCAATGAGGATCCTCAACTAAGGCATGAGGGAAAATAGTAATGTGGCTGATGGACTGACACCAGGGACAATGGAGAAAATGGGACTGAGGGATAAGCAGACGACTTCCCTTGTTATAGCATAAAGTGCATGGTTGACCTGGTAGCCACTAACTCGACTCTGTAGGGGATAGAGGAAAGTATGATTGGAGGCCAAAATGGGCAACACAGGATGAACGATATGCAAAAATGGATGGAATATTATGTCATGATATAATGGGACGTGAAACAGACTCCATGGATGCAAAGGTGACTCATCATGGATGCTCTGAACTAGGGTGACTCGATGACATGGCCACACAGAATAGGCCTGATAAGGACCATGAAAGCATGAGTAAATGATGGTTATTCATGAAGAAAATAGACATGTGAGATGACAAGTGCCAAGGGAAGGTGGTCCCAAAAGTACAAGTGTCGCATATGAAGAAATTCGATTTTGAGAGGCGACGAAGTGACCCTTCTTGGAAAAATGACTTCCTAGTAAAGTATCAAATCATCAAAAAATGAGAAAGACCCATTATAATACTCGATGAGAGATTTCCAATGGTGCTGACAGTTTTTCAAATTGAGCTATGGTTTGGTCGCAATGGACGACAAAAAATTTGTATGTTTTTCTATAAAAGGACGTTTTCCCTCCAATTTACATTCATTTGCTAAGTGAGTTGTGATGAATTTAGAGAGGAGGAAGAGGCCCTAAATCTTGTGGAGGTTGTATCAGACAAACTGGTCGTTGCAATCAGGATCTGTGACTTTCAGGTAGGTGGCCTTACTCATCTCTTCAATTTCAGTGGTTTATTTCCTTATTTTTAGCACCCTGCAGCTCCCTAGGAGACCCCTGCTCCTCTTCACGGCTGCATCACACCTTTTAGGCCCAAAAATGCAATCTAGCTCATAGGAAATAGGTGAAAACCTGCAAGCTCACACTTTCTGGGTAGAAAACTGTGATTTAGTGCTGGAAAGAGGGGTGGTTTGTTGACCTGGTGGGGGCTATAGGTTGATCAGTGTAGGCCAGTGTTTTCTTCTCTAAATTGACATGACATGTGGTGTTTTGCAGGCATGGCAGAGTTGAAAATCAACTAGCATGAGTGAGACTGATATATCATTCGATCCAAGATTCATAGGGATCATGGGGTTCGAGGGGCGTTAGCTCACTACAGGTTTCTCAAGTTGGTAGAAAACCCATTGATGAGGGAAGGTGAGCCCTTGCTATCAAGGTTTGTGAGCTATTGAGATCTAGACCAGGAGGTATTTGTAGTGCAGGGGCACAAGATTGAGCTCGCATTACAAGATATTTATTTCTTGACTGGACTCCCTCCTCTAGGGGTGGTGGGGGATATACATCTGGTGTTGCCTCGTGGGAGGAACATTACAGAGTTTGTGGAGTGCCATTATCCATGAGATGTGTGTGCTAAGGGCATGACCATCCTGATTGGTGATATAGATAGGCTAGAGACAAAGGTTGTTTCCGCAGCTGTGTTATGGGTCTTAGGAAGCTAGGTTCGCCACATCACTGGTGGGAAGATGATGTTGGTTGAGAGTGTTTTGGTCGGGACCTACTATGGGTGGGCCCAAGAGGCAGTTGAACCATGAATGTTCTTTTGGTACAGTGTTGTGTGCATTCTTGTTTGAGAAGATAACCACCATCCATCCTCATGTACAAATCCAAGATGGGGGCCCACAGGAGCCTACGATGCGCCACTAGAGGTAGCTACTATAGAGAGGAGGATGAGAAGGGAGTCGGATGAGTGTTCTGACCTGAATTTTTCACACATTGCGATCATATGCCCCTCTACATTGATGATTATCCTTATAGCAAGATGAACTATCAAGTTGATCCTGACTTACCACTTCCACCCGAACGAGTATGGGGACCAAACAGTAAGTGTTAAGTTGTTATTTTTATGGTGCATTTCATATTTTTATCACATGTATATGGTACTAAGTGTAAAATATGTGGTATGCAAACATAACATCGATAAAACTAACAGGATATGCAGGATGAGCCGCAATGCTAAGGGCTATAGATCAGGGAACATTTTCGTCACGTCGGGGTCCAAAGGATAGTGCGCTACTCACTGATCTACACCGTAGGTGTGAGGTACTCTTGACCAGAGTTTCTGAGTGCGGATGGAATGAGTTAGACGATCGATACATAGATGAGTGTACTGGCCTTCCCTAAGAGTGGTGAGGTATCATGCGGCACATGGCGATCGCTGGTTAGGCAGTACATGATCTACATGCAGGTGGATCAAAGCCTTTGGCGCGAGATCCATCAGATAGTGACAAGATATGGGGACATGTGGGTCCCTTTGGTTTTGAATGTTGAAACATGTTATGGGCATGTCCGATGTATTTATAGCTATGGGCTCAAAACACTTGTATGTTTTATGTGATACATAATATGATTATGCATTTTATATGAAGATTATGGTTCACCATGTGTTTTGTTTTATGGATGTCCTTTGTGGTCTACATGTGATAAATGCCAATCTAGAATGTTATTTACAATGGTATCTACATAGTTATTTTGGGCTCTAGGAACATGACTAAAAGTAATGGTTTCAAATTCATGTACCAACATCTTAACCCGTAGGTATTTTCTAAATAGGACTTGGTTATGTACATGATACACACCATTCAATTGCATGACAAGTAGCAAGGAATCTAAATGAACATCAAGATGAAGGATGTGATGAGTGAGAGCATTGACTAACAAACCTATCACTGCATCATATTCGACCTGGTTATTGGTGGCAGATCCAATGCACATGCTGTTCGAAAGGGCTAACGTATGCAAGGGGGTAAAATGGCCCAAGATGCCGAGGCAAGATTCATGGAGAAGCGACTCGCACCATCAGGATTACCGATATATGGTGTGGATGATGGATCCATCTGAAAGGTGCAAAAGACAACGAATGAGATGATGCAGCCTACCTAATTTCATGACAGAAATAAAGACACTCAAATCGAAGCAATATGTTATGAGAAAAAAATCTTAAGGTAGAGTGCATTGGGAGAATTAAGAAGGAGATGACCTTCAGAATCCTCCAAAAGGTATGCCCCCTTGCATAAGTGCAAGGGTGATTAGGGGTAGATATATCTTCCATGATGTCCTTATCAGAATGGAATATGGGCAGACGGGAGGAAGACTAACTACATGATAGGGCGGTTGTACCTAGTGCATCAACCTGAGAAAGAAGGTTCACATGTGCATCATCTAGGATGGTAGATGACGAGCTAGTAGATGGAGGATCTACAGATGTTGAGACCTGGGATTTTGTCAAAAGGGGTTCGATAGAAGCGCGCGTAGAAACCTCATAAAGGTTTGCCTATGAGGAACTCAAGGATGATGATAGGTAGAGGATGTGGCCCATGGAGTCCATCATCTCGATATCGGGGAGAGGGATCATGATGGTGGGACCAGAGCCCCATGTTTAGGTTTACTAGTGGTACCAGAGTCCAAGGTAGAGGAGTAGGTAATCCACTACAATTGGTCTCGTATTAGCAAAGTTCCTCAAGGAAATCACAAAATTCATCAAGACGAGGGCAACAATGGGAACTGTGACCATGGTGATCGCACAAGGCACAAGGGTGATTTGTGCATAACGTTCTGAGTTTCTTGCTTGGACCTGGTAAGGTGACACAAACCTCAGGGATATTTGACTCAGGAATGTTTCATGAACCAAAGGTTTGAGATGAGGGAGTTCAAGACAATTATTATTGGTGTGCCCAACAACTTTACAAAAATCGCATGGAGGTGACAACTTTGGGGCCTTGGGGGGTGGAGGAGCTTGGGGAGCCTTGTCCTTAGGTTCTTTCCTCTTTGCTTTTTCCCCCCTGTCCAGATGCTTTCGCAATAGGAGTGGGTTCCTGTTGAGGTTTGGATGGAACTAGAGCAACAACAAGGGCCATAGGAACCGGTTGAACTGGGGTCAAAGCACGATAAGGTCTTAACTGACCAAGCAGAGTGCTTAAAGGGGGGATCAATGTACCATACTGAGACCCCCAAAGTCATATTATGGAGGACTAGCGAAGCCATGACAGGGACATAAAAGATTCTTGGAGGAGGAAACAAGAAATTTATCTGGCCTGGAGGGTAATGTCCCGGTGGAATAGCTCTTGGATGGTTGAGACCTAGAGGAATAATTCCTAGTGGGAACATAGGAGAGGCACCCACAAATGGAGGAGGTCCGAGGGGGTGGATCCGGATGGCTCGGCTGAGAGGGTAACAATAGAGTGTTGAGGAGTTGGTTGTTGATCAGATGTACCAGACTGCTTGTGAGCAACCCATGACGCTTGTAACAAGCAAACACTTAAAGATCTAGGCTCAGAGATGAGAGAGAGAAAACCAGGGAAAGCACCCAACAATGAGGAATCTTTGTAGACCCCAATTGAAACACCGATGAGAGGAATTGAAGACTGCTTATCTAACATTGACAAGATAACGGACTCAGGGGAGGTCACCGATGCTGGCTCGTAGTATGTCAATTGATCGATGGTGACGATATTCCCTTCATGGGGGAAGCACATCTTGCAGAAAACCGCAGATGTAATGGCTGACATGGCATATGTGTAACTACAACCCAAGAAAATGTTGTAATATAAAGGGGCATCAATAACTTCAATGTCTACATGGATAGTCTTGCCCACAAGAGTCACAGAACAATAATGATACACGCCGAGAGGCTGGGAGGAGTGACCGTCCCAAGCACTCAAAGTGATGGTGGATGGGGATAGCTCAGGTGACTTAAGTTGTTTCCAAATGGTAGCATACATCACACATGTGGATGCACCTTCATCAATAATGCATCGAGAGATTATGGCATTACAAACTCTGACTAGTATCTGGAAAGCAACGAATGAAGGTAGTGGGGGATGTTCTAATGTATCAACTGGGAAGACAATCAAACAATCATCGGAAGGATCTACTACACCCAAAGCAATTATTAGAGATTTATTTTGAGAGGAGCATAACTGGAGGACTTCTAGTGTCGACATGGCAGTAGGTGATTGTGCCAAGTCATCTACTATACTGTATGTATGGGAAACTCGGTTAGAAGTCACGTTACAACGTAATGGTCCCTTGGGGATCTTAGGAATTTCCTCAACTTTAGGTTAGTGATCTATAACAGACCATTTGGTTTCATAAGAGTCTTAGTAGATGCTTTTGTTTTGGATTTACTGGCGAACGAAGTCGATGGATTTTCGTATTGACGTGACCGATTTTGCAAGTTGATATCAGAGGGATTAACCTCATCAGAATTCATCATGAGGATATGGTAGTCAATCAGACTAGAATGTTGGGGGGGATGGGCTACTTGACTTGGCTGAGGTTGAGCAACAACAAATCCTTGCTAAGGGAAAGGATTTATAAGCAGGACCAGTTGAGATGGTGCAGGATTTTGAGGTGATTGCTGGATGGGCGGTTAAACTCTAGAAGTTGCTTGATCTTCCCACATTTGGCGCATATGGGGTAAGAGAGGAAAATCATGTGTATAATGCCCATGTACAACACAACATGCACAAGGCTTGTTCATATGAATAGCCTTGTTCTGCTTGGGCTGACTGTCCTATTGTTGGTTGTTGGTGTTAGACTAGTTCCCCTGGGGTTCACTAGGTTGATTACCTTGATTATCCTGGTTACCCTTGTTACCCATCCCCTTATTCTTTTTCTTCAAATTTTGTGGATTGTTCACACTCTTATGTGCAAACACTTGACCCTAAGGGGGTAGTGGCTTTTAGGGCTGATGATGCATGGGAGGCTGCAGTGTTAATGCTTGAGGGGTTGGAGCACTAGGCTGTGCATATGGATAAGATGGAGGAGGAGCAACGGTTTGGTAGACAGGTTGATCATATGGCGAAGGATGTGAAAGGGTTCCAACGATACCATCGGTGGTGTGAGATGCCCCCGGTGCATTGGCACCTCCAGGATGGTGGAGGTCTAGAATGACGGTATAGACATAACCGGATTGCGCATAAATCAGGTCATATCTCAGAGAAGTTTGGAGAGCTTCTTACTCTGTCTGAGGAAAATGGGACGCGACATCTTTCGAATGGGTGATAAAAGGCTCCTAAGAAACCAATCAAGATAAACACGGTCTTTGAAGGGTGGGGGGGAATAGCATGTGCTCCTCCTTCTATGCCACTCCTAAACATGATCAGAAAGATGAGTGGTGGAGGAATGACGGAATGAGGTCAAGAGATCCATACCAGTGTCATATCAAAGAGGTAACTGAAAAATATGAGAGGAACGCTTTAGCAAGTGTCGCGAAAATGGAATGAGATGCGGTGATATGGTCTACATACCATTTTGCAGCATCTCCAGTGAGCGTGCGCTGGAACAGCCAAAGACGAATGGAGTCATCGGTAATGGAATTGGATGAACACCACGTATGGAAGGAGCAGACATGATTGGTAGGGTCCTCTCCATAATTACCCTTAAAGTTTGGAATGTCAGAGGGAAGCTTAGTCGGCATAGCAGGCCAACCAGCATCATGGTGTATTGGATCATTTATCAACTGGCTAAAATTTGGGAGACTTAACCCAGCCATAAAAGTGAGCATGGGGGTTGCTGGAATGGTTCCTGAGATGGTTCCACCAAATGTGACCACCAGAGTAGAACTAAAGCCAACACTGATCCAGATTTAAACAGGAACGCAATAAAATACAGAGATAACCATATACACAAAGATGCAGCGGAAATAACACTTCATTTCATTAATGGAAAATACTGACATATGCTTACAACTGGAAATAGAAATAAACCAGCTAGGGCAATGGTAGCTTATCTCTGAGAAGAGATGTGTGACTACATGCCTCTGAACTGTGTTACAATGAGGCTCGAAGGCCTATTTATTGGTAAGAAACAATGGAAAAACCCTTCACATTCCAAAACCTAGCCCTAGAAGATGAAACGCCAAATTGTGGGCCCCATTTTTGGGTAAGTTGGTACATCAACTTCCCGGGGTCGCGAATTGGTCGTATTATCTCCGTTTGACGCGCATGATAGCCCATTGGAAAGATCTCTCTGAGGACTACGATGGAAAAAGCAACTTTTTAGATAAAAAAATATCTGGTGGTATATTTCCCAAAAAATGTCGTTTAGGGCCTCAAAACGGCTCTGGAAGTTTAGGACCCGAAAAACAGCTAAAAATAGTAAACTGTGCTATAATTAAGGAAACTGAAAAAATTGAAAGAAGCACTAGAGGGGATCCAAGTGGAATTAGCGGGTGGCCACCAATATCCACCTGGATGATTCTTCCCCCCTTAGGAAGCAATGGTCCCCATTGCGTTGAGTTCCTCCATGAGATGAGGGAACTTCTGCTGCACTTGGTCCCTGGTGAGCCACTTGCCCTGGTGAAGGAGTTGTCCTGCTTTGAAAAATCGATACAGTTGGATATTCTGCTCGATCTGGACAACATATCGGTATGCTATGCCGAGCGAGGAGATGTTCAGGAATTCCATTTCTTCCTGGATGTACTTGTGTAGGCAGCCACGGTATTTGAGTATCAAATGCTACTCCGAATCCTTGATACCCAACTTCTTGCGAAGGGTATGGAAAAGATTAGTGAACTCCGGCACATATTGATCCCTTCCTTGTCGCAGCGTGGTCCACTTTATGTATTCATCCTCACAGCTTCCAACAGGGTAGTATTTCTCCTTAATGGCATCCCGGAATGAATTCCAGGTGGGTGCGGCTGAAAATAGAGAGCTGGTAGTTTCATCCTTCTGCTCGCAGTAGGTTTCCCACCAGTCCTTGATGTGGGGGGCTGCATTGAGAAGAGCGAAAACAATCTTTTCTCGACTCAAAAATTCATGAACAGAAAAATAACCCTCTAGCAGATCTAACCATTTATCTATGACATTTGCGTCTATCTGACACTCGAATATGGGGATTTCAAAATTAACTTGTACCTTAAAGGGCGTGACGTTTCCAGAGTAGCTGCTGGAAGACGATGCGTCACTTTTGGGTAGCCGCTGAAGGATTTGGGCAAAGATGTCCATCATCGCGTTCCGCTGTCGCTCGAGGGCTTCTTCGAGCAAGATTTTGATAGGATCTCCTGCTCCCTCGTCTTTCTTCTCATCTGCCATAGGAGGCCGTCGGGATTTGCGAGGCTGGTCTTGCAAAGGTTCGACCAGCTCAAGCCCTAACTCCTTATATCCCGACCTTGTTGGGGACATGCAAAGAAAAAATAGAGAAAAAGCAGACCGCTCTGATACCACTGATCCAGACTTAAACAGGAACGCAACAAATTACCGAGATAACCATATACACAAAGATGCAGCGGAAATAATACTTCATTTCATTAAT